>MINK01014444.1:0-21832 GCA_001735545.1 Phormia regina
AACTTTAAGATTAATTACATTTTATGAATTTATTTATAAAAGTTATTAACTTTTGTAAAATTAAATAAAAAAATTAAGGAAGAAAATTTTGTTTGTGTACTATAGCTGACTAGCAGCCACCGAAAGTATTTAAAATAACCGCCGTCAGAAAATATTTCCGGCTTAGACATTGACAACAACTGTTTATGTTTATGTTTTGTAAACAATGTAAATGTAAACTAGTAATTAATTTTATCTTATTTACTTGAATCACCCATTACAATGTCTAATATATATTTTTCGCACAAATCGGCTATTATTTCAGATTTTTGACTTGTTTTCGGTATTTTCATTGAAAATATTTGTAATTTTTTGTATAATTGTATTTTTCATTTATCAGCTGACTCAAATTTGAAATAACACACTAACTTATGAGGGTTGCTCACAGCAGTCATATTTTTTCGTGTTATTATTTTATGATATATGATTTTATGATGACCGTGTGAATACGCCATATAAATATATAAAACGATAGTAAATCCTTTCGAAAATGTTGCTATTAAAATTCAACAATATCGGTTTATAAATGGCGGAAATATAATTAAAGAACGGTTTTTAAACCGGTTTTTCAAGATTCTAAAGTCTGTGTTAATGCTAGGCACTTTTTTTTGCAAAGGGACTTCGAAAGGTTTTTAATAAAATTTCGGGTTTTTTTTAACAAACCAAATTCATTAATAACAATCGATTTATGGGTCAAAAACTAAAAACTTATATAAATACACACAAACATTTTTATCTCGTTTGTTTGTTTTTAGATATAAAATTATTTTTCAACTACATTTAGGAATCCATTATTTTTAGATTTCACTGTATTTTGTTATACATATATTTAATTTTATTTTAGTACCTTATATTTGCACATTTGGCTTGACTGACTAAATTCAGTTGGCTGGGTTGGTTTGCCTGACTGAATGGTTGATGGATGAGCTGATAAGAACAATAAATAATGGCTATTTAATTGGGATATAACTATTTTCCTTAACAATTATTTATTTAAAAAAGAAATATATATTTAAAAAAAACTTAAGTGATATAATTTTAATAAAAATGAAAATAACTGTAATATGTTACACCAGGAATGGAAAACATCATTCCATAACACCTTTTAAAAATAAATAATACATAGTATTTTAGTATTCAAATATGCAATATCCAAAAACAATTTTAAAATCTTCATGTTCCTTTCTATTATTGGTAAAGCAGTGGGATAACACAGAGCGATAAAGCCGTATCAAACAAAACATGAGAAAAAAGTAATAAGATTTTACAATTTACCACGCTTTGCTGATTTCAAATTGATTTATAAGAAACCTTCCAAACACTACATAGTCCTATGATATATCATTTGAAAGGCAATTGTGTCTTTTTTAAAAATATGTATAACAAATTTTAATATTTTAAAATTTTTATCATACTTTTCTTAAAATAAAACAAACAAATGCAAGTTATGTTTACATGGAAATATTTCATAAATTTAAACCTGAATATTTTCTAAACGCTTATAGGTATCAAAAGAATTTTTTCACATATTATTAAATATGTAATGAGAAATTAATAAATGTAAAGATCAGAGAAATATATGAAATTTTGATAAATATTTTTAAAGATCAAAATGTTTATTATTGAACATATGGTTATTAGAGTAAAATTCCTTCGTGTGAATAAATTTACCCCCAGATTGTCATCAATTTTTGCAAAATCTTTAAAACGATATTGAACTTTCTAATTTAATTCATAGAAGTATCATAACAAACAAATCAATTTTTTACAAACTAAAAAAGTTTAAATATTCATTAAAAATTTACCAATTTTTATCACTGCTGGATGTAGGGTGAACGTTTAAAACTTTTCAATATTACACTTGCACGTTTTATTGAATTATAATCTTTCCGAAAAAACCAAAAAAATATTAAACTTTGTTACAAAAAAATTATTTAAAAAATTAAATATATAAACCCAGAAAAAAATTTAGAACATGTTCTAAAATCATTAGTTCTAGAACTGGTGTAATCAGAAACACTTCAGATTCTTTAACAACATCCTCAGAAGTAGTGGTATCATAACTAATTTTTATAGCAATAGTCTAGAATCTATTTGTGGTTCTAAATTAGTTTTAAATAATGTTTTAGAGAACTAGTTCTTAAGAACTAATTCTGTATGAGTTCTATATCACTTCTGAGAATAAATTAATGGTTCTCGAATGACTTCATAGAACTGTTTAACAAGAACTTGTATAAAAAATTTCACAAATTTCATTAGAATAAACCAACTTGTTCTGAACTACTTCTAGAATCGTTCCATAGAATGAGTGTTGTCTAGCTATCACTTCCTCAGAACTAGTTCTGGAGGTGACAATTTAAAACAAAAATCATTAGTCGTAACGCCAAAGTAGAACAAATACAGGCTATTTTCATAGGTTCTGGAACTAGTTGTAGAACTAATACAATTTTTCATGGGAATACAAATTTATTTTTTGTGAAATTTGTTTTATGTTATAAAAACTGTAATGTAAGTTCAAATAATATTTTGGAAGGAACTTTATAAACATTTTTTTACTATTAGAAATTTTACTTACTTCAAGAAATATAAACCTCCACCGAAAAGTGCCAGCACTAAAATTGCTATAGCCAAAATAATGGCTACGATTGACATAATATTAGCAGAGTTTTCAGTTTCACTTCTTAAGGCATTGGCACTATCTGACAAACAAGTAGTAACTCTACCATCATCACATCTAAAACAGAAAAAATATATTAATCATAATATTAACTACATGGTGTGAGAGTAAAAATAAACTTTCTAAAAAACTTTGTGTAGATCGTTGATAATTTTGAAATTTTTAGAATTTTTAATACAATCAAAATCTGAAGACTTAACGCAATCAAACAAATTTAAGTTTTAAAACGTAATCTTTTTTTAATTAAAAATATCTCTTTTTACTTTGTTATGGGTATCAAGATTCTTCTTTTGACATCACTTACCTGCACTCATTTATCGAACTACCCGTACGGCAAACACCACATTCGCCCACACATGAAGGCGGTATATCACAAGCATCTCCCTCCCATTCACCAATGCACGTACAATGCGGTATCGCATATGCATCCAAATGACAAACACCATTATGTTGACAATAACGTATACAGGGATTATCCTCAGAAACGGGTCGTTCACAAAAATCGCCATTCCATTGATCGGTACAATTGCACATGGCCATATCTTTGATGACATGACATGTGCCGCTATTTTGACAAATGATGCCGGTACAGGGATTACGTGAGGGTATTTCTGAGGCATCACAAACTAATGAGGGAAGGAAATAAAATAAACATTTAATTTTGTTTAATTTGAATTTTTTTGTAGAAACTTACATTCTGGTGGATTTGTAGTTTTACACAAATCAGTTTCACAACGATCTCCTACATAACGATCGGAACAGCTACATATTAAACGTTGTTCTTTTTCGGTACATAGACCTCCATTAAGGCAATAGTTGGCACAAGAATCGGATTCACATTGTTCGCCATAGAAACCTGGCAGACACTGACACTGCGGTCCACCCTTGGTACCTATATTACAAATACCACCATTTTTGCAAAAACCTGAACACACATCCACCTCACAGCGTTTACCAGTAAAGCTAAAAATGTCATATTTTTAATAAATTAAAAGAAAACCTTTTTAAATTGATTTCACCAAATAACTCACCCATCTGGACATTCACATTGTGTTGTACCCGTCAATGTCTCCCGGCATATGCCACCATTGGCACATGTTAGATTAACACAATGCTCGCATTGTTCTCCTATATACATGGGCGGACAGGTACATTTCATATGATCGTCAGTGATGAGACAAGAGCCACCATTATGACATCTTGACTGACATTCTGGTACCGATGTTTCACAGCGTGGTCCCGACCAGCCAGGCATACAGGTACATTTAAGAGGTGGTGGCTCCAAAGAACCCGGTATTTGTGCTTCCAAATAGCAAAGACCATAATTTTTACAATAATTCGAACAACGATAATGTTCACAAAATTCTCCTTCAAACTGAGGTTGACAGACACATTTGGGCACATGATTAATGATCTTGCAAGTACCCAGATTACATTTAAGTGGACAATAGCCTGGTATAGTGGCATGATCGGCTACACATTTGCCATCAACTTCATGATAATCTTTGGGACATTTGCATTTAAAACCATTATTGGTCTCGGTGCTGAGAATGCACAAAGAACCCATTTGTTTGCAGGGATCCTTGGCACAAGGATTTGTTACTGGTTATGTGAAAACGAAATGTTAGCAATAAATTTAAATTACTTATAAATTGAGGCTACTTACTATTACGATTTTGTTTGAGGGGATGTAAAATACCAATATCTGAGGATCTATAGCCCTTAAGTAAATAAGTGCCATTATCATTGCCAAATTTATTCATTTTGATAATACTCTGATCGTATAATTTAATATACAAAAAGTCCTCAAATACATCTATCTTTTGGGGTTTTTCTGTAAAAAGACATTTATAAAATATTTCCTTAGTTTTATATTTTTATTACTAAATTAAAACAATTTATTTACCCTTATTAGCAAATCTTCTAACCACATTACGTTCTTTACCATTCAAGCGACAAGTTTCAATTGTGCCCTTACGATAATCAGCCCAATATAAACGCCCGGTGGGATAATCTATGGCCAGACTTATGGGCCAACCTACATCACGTTCCACTAAACTTCTTTTATTTTGACCATCCAATGACGCCATTAATATGCCATTCTCTAAAGTTGACCAAATCATTACACGTGATTCTGGCTCGACTACAATATCGGTGGGATTTAGGCCTGTAGACACCAAAGAAGCATATTTTTTGCCATCTATATCAGTAACAATGATTTCATTGTGACGTGAATCAATTATGTACACCAACTGTGTAACCCATTCTATGGCTAATGATTTCGGATCATCCAATGCGGGAATCTGTATATAAATATTATTTGTATTATAGTGATAAGCATTTTAAGGTTCATTTAAACTTACATCAAAAGCCTTTAATTCTTTAAGATCTCTTCTCACTCTTACGGCTGTTGCTTCAGTATTTGGTGTTGCAATTTTCATAGTATGTACTTTACCATGATGAGAATCTATCCAGAAAAGTAATGTATCCTTAGGTCTTATGAGTATATCAAATACATCGATTTTTAAGCTATCAGTTTGGAAGAAACCCACCACAGTAGTACCCTCTTGTTTGGCGGGTAAAATAAAACGGAATTCTTGTTCTGAGGCTAAAAGCAATACCTGATCCGGACCTAGAATAATATGATTGATATAAAATATGTTATCCTAATACGATATCACAAAATGGGGTCAATCGCAAAGCTGTTGGTAATAAATATGTATGCAAAAGTTGTAGAGAATGATGAATCTTTCAGAGAAGTCATATTGTAGTCATCCAATAATAATATCAAATAAGTTACAGGGTGTCAAAGTTCACTATTACTACAAATCTGGTTCGATTTAAAAAATATATATATATATATATATATATATATATATTTCTTACAGTTAAAATGATCCTCCTCTACAACTTTCCCATACATTTCAATTCCATTTGACAAAGGCTTTGCGATTGGCCATATTGTTTCTCATTGTTCTCTACTTACCCGAAGCCAAGCATGTATCATTCTTTTGAGGACCTTTGAAATAACCCTCCGTACATTTACAATTATAATGTCCCGCCTTCTTTTCTATACATATTTGTGAACATGTACCAAAACCACAAACTGGTGGTTGACAATTCATTTCATCAGAGCCATCAATACAATTGTATTGACCATCACAACGGAATATTTTCGAAATACAATCCTCATTTTCACATTGGAATTGATCATGACGGCATTTGGGCAGAGCAGCACAAACCTCATCGGCTTCGTCTTCATTATTGCCACAGTCGTTGACACCATCACATAAAGCAGATTTGCGTATACATTTAAGATTGCTGCACTTAAATGCATTAGCATGACAATGGATTAAAGCACAAGTATCATAACTTTCATCACTGCCATCGGTACAATCATCCCAACCATCACATTTCCAACGAGCCATTATACATTTTCCATTCGCACAAGTAAAGTGATCATTAGGACAAGTACAGTTAACCTCATCGCTGCCATCGGGACAATCATCATCGCCATCACACTGGTATTGTCTGAAAATTATATAACAGACATTAAAAGTTATACAAAATTAAATATACTTATGTAACTCAAAAGCTTACTTATTTATACAGGTATTGAAGGCAGCACATTTGAATTGATGCTCCTTACAAGTGATATTACAATTAATTTCATCACTGCTATCATCACAGTGTATCTCGCCATCACAGCGATGATCATGTTTGATACACTTGCCAGTGCCACATCTAAATTCACTTTCCGAACAGTTGCGCATTTGACAATTCAATTCATCACTACCATCTCCACAATCATTTTCATAATCACAGCGCCATCTACCGGGAATACATTTCGAATTATTGCACTTGAAGTAAGTAGGATCACATTCTTCCTTTGACGAGTGACAGGATGGTGGCTCATCTTCACCATTCGGACAATCCTCTTCACCATCACATCTCCAAGACATGGGTATGCAACGTCCAGAAGCACATTGAAAATCACTTGGTCCACATGAAACTCTTTCACAATTCTGTTCATCCGATTTGTCGGGACAATCGATGTCACCATCGCAAACCCAAATGAAAGGCATACAACGATTATTGCCACATTGAAATTGATTTTTCGTACAATTGAGAGGTGTACAACCACTTTCATCTTCTCCATTAGGACAATCACGAACACCATCACACTTCTTGACATTGTCTATACAAAAGGCTGTAGTATTACCGGAAGCTTCACATTTCATATGATTTTCGAAACAAGTAAATTTATCACAATTTTGTTCGTCTGAATTATCGCCACATTGATTAGAACCATCACATATGGCCGATGGATGTATGCATTTCTTATTGTTACACTGATACTGACCCGGTTCACAATGGAAGGGTGGACAGTTGTCCGGTTCATCACTGCCATCACCACAATCATCTTGGGTATCACATTTCCAATAGAACGGTATGCATTTGTATGTTTGAGAACACTGGAAATGAGCAGCTGTACAGTTGGCTATGCATGATTTGTTATCATCGGCCAAAATGAAATTATTAGGGCAGGCACACTTGTAGTAGGGAGGTTCGGGTGAGAGTAAACATAAAGTAGAACAGTTGGCTGTATCGCAGGGATTACCTCTATGTGGCTGTTGTTGACGGTAAGGATGATAGATTCTAAGATCCATGGGTCTATGTATGGTTGTTATTAGGGTCGAGCAGTTTTGTCCTGTGAATCTATTACAATATTCTATGGATTTTGTTTCCCAATCAGACCAATAAACCTTATCTTCCCATACGGCTATGGCAAAGATATGATGCAGATTTAGTTGAGGATTAAGTTTACGGGCCATTATAACTCTTATATTGTTGCCATCTAAATCGGAAACAGAAATGGTGTCTTCTCGGGCATCTCCCCAAAACAATTGGTTACTTTCGAAGGATAGTGTTAACGCATTAGGCCAACCCATATTTTCACGTATTATTACACGAGGATTAGAACCATCCATGCCGGATTTACCAATATGAGGATTATCACCCCAATCAGACCAATACAGATTGCGATTGAAGGGATCCAAAGCTACACCTCTAGGTTCACGAAGATTTTCATTTATCAAAACCTTACGGTAGCGGCCATCTAATTTGGAAACTTCTATGGTATCCAAGCCTTTGTCACACCAATACAAATTTTTTGCCACCCAATCAACTGCCAAACCATCTGGATTCTTTAACATGGCTTGATGTAAAGTGGAAGTCTTGTTTTCCACAGTGCAATAACGTTTTATCATACCCACAGTGGATGTAACATCCGACCAAAATAGGCATTTCGAGTCCCAATCAAAGTCCAAAGCCACAGCATTGGATAACTGATGTATTAGTATAGAGCCATTACCGCGCATATCAACCTGTCTAATGTAATAACGATTGGAGAATATTAATTTTGCTGTTTCATTGCTGGTGGCTTTGCAGGTATGTTGATCATCTTTGAGTTCATAGCCTTTCATGCACAAACACTTGTAAGAACCATAAGTATTGGCACAAATTTGTGAACAGTGATGGGGACCACTACATTCATCTATATCATCACATAAGTGGTGGTTGTTAGCATGCAGCTTATAGCCTGGATCACATTTGCACTCGTAACCGATTTTCTTGTCTATACACACATGTTCACATATGTCTGGGGTTAAACATTCATTGACATTACACAAAGATTCATCAGAAAAGTCACCACAATCGTTGCGGCCATCACACAAAAAGTCTTCCGAAACACAAGCACCATTTTTGCATTGATATTGGCCATGACCACACGACATAGTTGATTCACCACACAAATCCAAAGACTCATCGGAAGCATCAGAACAATCTGGTCGGCCATTACAAGTAAGATTTTTAGCAATACATTCCAAATTATGACACTGATATTCTACTTCTTCCAAGCACACTTGTGTATAATTAAAATGTACACAATCCTCGTATTCATCTTCACCATTGGGACAGTCGTGATCACCATCACACACCGAATGACGATCCAAACAAAAACCATTCGAGCATAAAAATGAAGGAGCTACACAATCGGGTATATGAGGCACCGAGGCCACCGCACAATGTTCACCTTCATCTTCATGACCGGGCTTCGGACAATCAGGTTCACCATCGCATACCCATTTCTGAGGAATACAGCGTCCTGATGATTTGCACTGGAACATATGAGGTCTACACACGCGATTGGGACATTGAGCTCCCTCATCTGAACCATCTTCACAATCCGGTTTCGCATCACATTGCCAACTTGCTGGTATACACATATTATCACATCTAAACTCATTCGGTTTACATTGTAATTTACAACCCACTTCATCGGAACTGAAATTTCCAACAACAGCATCTGCACAATCATCTTCACCATCACAGCGCCACTTCTCAGTAATACAACGACCATTGGAACACTGGAATTGACCCACACCACAGGCTACTTTACTGACATGTTCACAGTTTTGTTCATCACTACCATCAGGACAATCGTTATCGCCATCACAACGCCACAAGGGCATAATGCAAGCCGTAGAATTGGGGCAATGTTCATAGATGGCATCACCCGTGGGACACTCGGATGCTGGACAATGTTTTTCATCACTAAAATCTTTACAATCACGCACATGATCGCACACAAACTGCTGTGATATACACTCGCCACTGCCACATCTAAACTTTTCCGGTTCACATTTACAAATTAATTCCGATTCATCGGAACCATCACCGCACTGATGCACTCCATCACAGGTCTCATTTTGTGGTATACAACGATGATTGTTACACATGAAGAAGTCATCGGGACACACACGTATAATACAATAACTGCGCGATTCATCGGAACCATCCAGGCAATGGGAAATACTATCACAGGTCAAGTGCAATGGTATGCATTCTCCAGAACGGCAGGGGAATTGATTCTTCTCACATTTTGTATTCAATTGTTGTATGCATCTTCTACCATCCGGAGCCAAAACGCCCCGAGTACACTGACAACTGGCAGTGCCGTTTTTATTCAAAATACATACATCTTCACAGCCACCATTTAATATTTTGCACTGATTTGAGTCACAGTTAACGGTGGTATTCTGTACTGCCACCACTCCCATGGGACGCTCAATATGATCTCTCAATAGTACCATATCCGAGCCGGTGTATTTATTAGCTCTCACCAAGGCTCCCAAAACCCAATCAGACCAAAACAATAAATCTCCATAAACTGCTATAGCAAATGGATGTTTGGGTGTTGAATGAGCTAGCACAACTCTGTGTGTACCATCATAATTTGCACGTTCGATTTTATCGATGCGAGCATCTGCCCAATATAACTTTTGGTCTTCCAAATCCAAGGTAATTGCATTTGGCATTTTAATGTCTTTCTTTATAATTGATTCCAAACCAAATCCTGTTACATAAGCTCTTTGTATAGAAGGAGCTTCTTCATTCCAATTAGTCCAGTAAATCATACCCAGACAAGGTTCTACCGCAATACCTCTCGGTTTATCCTTAGCATTTAGCACTCTTATGCGGCTGACCAGCTGAGTGTTATTATCGGGATTTTCATGGATATAATGTAGATCCAAACTACAGATGGAAGCATCATTGTTGGAAGTCCAAAATAACATTTCATTGACAATATCAAATGCCAAACCTTCTACGCGACCTTGATGACTAACCAGTACCCGATTATTGCTGCCATTAAAGTTCACCGCGTTTATGGTGCTCAAGACCATATCGGAATAATATAATACACTGTTTTCATAGTCATATGTCAGGGCTATAACATTGACCATCATAGTGGAATTGCGTATACTACGTACTGGTCCATTTTTATCTGTATGATCTGTTAGATGTACACTTTCTATGGTACTGCGATGGGAGAATAATAGAAAACTATCATATGGTTCACATGATACACCATCGCTGGCCACACGACTATGGGAACAAGCACATATGGCAGAAGTTCCATTAAAAAGACATAATTCTTGACAGCCACCATTATTTTCAGCACACAAATTAGTACCCTTTTGTAGTCTTTTAGAGAAAATTTTCATGTCTTTAATAGAATAACCCTCAAAACGTTTCAATTCTTTAAAATCACTCAAATTACCCATAGCGGCCACTTTAAAGGTACCCTTATTGTAATTATTATCAGCCCAATATATAAAATCATCCAGTTTACCAACTGATGTAGGATATTCTAAACTATTATTTAACAACACCTCCTTAACATTGCCGTCATAGTCTACTTTCATTATGACCGGTTGCACAAAAGCATTCTTCGGCGTTTCACACCAGTACACTTTTGTAGCCTCAATATCCAACACTAAACTGGTGACAATTTTCTGATGATTTACTAAAACAAAAGGCTGTGAACCATCCAGACCCGTACGTCCTATTATACCATCGGCTACATAGAATAGTAAACCTTGTACAGGATCTACAGCCAAAGCACTGGGTTTAACCACATTCGAAATGATAACATGGCGATAAGAACCATTTAGTCTAGCCACTTCAATAACATTACGCTTTACATCACTTATGTAGATATTTTCTGCTATCCAATCGATGGCTATGCCGCCCAACCAATCCAATTGTTTATTATCCATCCATTCTGGTGATTGTATGATAACCTCACGTTGGGTACCATCTCTTTTAATGCGTGATATAGTGCCGCTATCATTATCACCCCAGTAAAGGAAATCCTTAGCAGCATGATAGTCTATATAGGAGGCTAAGGTGATGCGGGAAATGGGACCTAGTGCCTGAAAAAATATTAAAAAATTTTAAAGGGTGTTAAAGGAATTATGTGCATATTTTATAAACATTTGAGTAAATAAATACTTACCATCTTTTGCCCTTGTTCATCCAAAGTTTTACTTGGATCATACACCTCAATACCCTTTAATTCGTGATTTGAGTAATAAAGAAACTCTTCTAAGCCAATACATTGTGTTGGATTATTGGGATCTATACGATAACCAATGGAACAACCACAAACATGTTCTGTAGACGAAATCGCTAAACATAAATGGGAGCAACCTCCTTTTAGAGGACCAGCACAGGTATTGTTACCCTGTTGAGCCTCGGCATAAAACATTTTCAAATATTGTATAGATTTGGTATTTTTACGTAACATAGTATAATCCTGACAGGCATCTTTATCACAGGCCATTATAACACTTTGAATATTTTCCGGAAAATACAAAGTACCATTGTACACCGTTACTGCGCTAATTGTCATTACTTCACTGGATGCCAAAACCACATGTATGGTTTTTGTTGCAATATCAAAATAAGATATACCAGAATTATCATAGACATAATACAAACGTGAAGAATCAAAGTCCATGGTTAGAGAGGCCAAGGTCTTGTTATGTTCAAAAATACTCTGACGATTACTGCCATCCAGATTACTCTGTTCGATTTGCCAAATTTGAGAATTACGCGCCGAAGATATCCAATACATTTTGCCACTAGATAAGAATAATTGAATTTAAATTATGATATAATGATTAACATTTATGTTAGTTAAACTTACTTGACTGGATCTAAAGCTATGCTTTCTACCATATTAAGATCAGCTAAGATTTCTGTAACATATTCTCCTCTAAGATTACTAGCCCAGATATCACTCTTTACTTTACCCGTTGAAAAATACATATTTTTAGCAATCCAATCTATAGCAAAACCAAATGGATTTTGTATATCTGTATTGATTATGGTATCTATGAGACCATTTGATATGCCAGCAGTTTTGATTTCATTTAATTGAACATCAGACCAGTAGAGTCTACTATCGTCAACAGTAAAATCAATGCGCTGAGGAGCCAAAACTTGTGGCGATTGACGTATGGTAGGTATAGTATGATGGTTTGGTTGCATTAAATCAATGCCTCTGATTTCATCGCCCATTATAAAGAGTAAAACCTGTTCATTGGCCACACAGGTGCGATTATCGGTAGGATCCAAACGCATTACATGGGGACAAGCACACTGATAGGATTTCTTGACACTAAAAATTATAATATTTTATTTTAAAAATTTGAAAAGACAATATAAATCAATCTCAAGCTTACTCTAATAAACACAAATGCGAACATCCACCATTATTATCACCACAGGGATTATCAGCCTGAGGCTGGCGACTGGAATGCAAAACTTGTATACCAAACGGTTGAGTTTGTGTTCTATGTATTACTTGTATATCAGTGCCATTCCATTTGTTAGCCCTTATAACGGAGGTAGTTCTCCAATCAGTCCAATAAACATAATTTTCAAAAACTGTTATGGCAAACGGATGCGATAATATCTCACGATCTCTTAGAACTAAATGTATATCCGAGCCATCATATTTTATTGTATAAATCGAATCCGATTTGGCATCTACCCAATAAACACGTTTCTGTGTATAGTCCAATGATAAACCATTTGGCCAACCAGCCAATACCATAGAAGGAGTGGTAATAGGTTGTCTATGTTTGCCCGACATGGAACATCTTTCGATACGTGGATAGTTATCATCCCAATCTGTCCAAAATAGTAAACCTTCTCGTGGATCCAAAGCTATGGCACGCGGACTTTCCATATCACCAGCTATTAAAGTACGTCTAAAACTGCCATTTAATTTAGCCACCTCGATTTGATCCAAGTTAGAATCTATCCAATAAAGATTCATGCCAATCCAATCTACTGCCAAACCTTCAGTTGTTGAAAGACCCGAATGTACCAAAGCCTCTACTTTGTGTAAAGCTTCACCCACCAACTGACCTCTATAGATTTTATCGTCTATAACATCGGTCCAAAATATTTGACTGGATTCATTGTTGTAAAGAAAATCCAAGGCAATAGTATTTCTAAGGGATGTATAAAAATTACTTATGGTATTCTTCTTTAAATTTAAGCCTCTTATTTCCTGGCGATTGGTAAAAATTACATAGGGATCATCTTCGGCGGTACTTTTGCAAGTAAAGCGATCGTATTGTAAATCGAAACCCTCAAAACATTTACATTCATAACCCTTGCCCACAGTGGCACAGATTTGCGAACAAGAATCCCAGTGATCGCAAGCATGTTGCATGCTACAGCGTTTGCCATTCGGCAGCAAATACATATGAGCCGGACAGGAACAAATAAATCCCTCCGGAGCATTGTGACAATAATGTGAGCATTCATGAGAAAGTTCACACATCTTGTCATCGCAAAGGAATCCCTCGTCAGTGGCATCTTCACAATCGAATTTTCCATCGCATAGCTGTTGTACTGTTATGCATTTGTTGGATACGGCACATAAACGTTCGGGAGGCTCACAGTATACAGTCTCGTTAAATTCTAAAGGATTCGTTTTGACTTGAGTGCAATTTTCTTCATCGGATTTATCGAAACAATGGGGTATACCATCACATCTGAAAAAGTGTGGTATACATTCGAAAGGATCGGAACAACCAAATTCAAAGGGACCACAATAGTGGGCTTCTCCCAAATCAATGACATGATGATCCGATTTGGTTTCATTGCAGTTGGCTTCATCACTGAAATCCAAACAATCGTGTATGCCATCACACATATGAGTCTCATCGTAACAACCAATTGGTATACAATAACGCTCTCCAGGACCACAATCACTTTCACAAGACAATTCATCTGAATTATCACTGGAAGTAAAGAAAAATTAATGTCAACAGTTTTGAAATGAAATGAAAAATGTTTGCTTCTCTACTTACCCGCATTGATCCTCGCCATCACAGACATCGGAATAAGGACGACATGCACCATTTTGACACTCAAATTCTGGACATTTATCACCAAAAAGATCTTCTCCTTCCTCATCTGATGAATCATCGGGACCACAATCCACCATGCCATCATTAACCCAAGACAATTGTATACATTTACCACTCTTAGCACAAGTAAACTCATTTGAATTACACGAATGTGATTCACAATTCTGTTGATCCGTACCATCCAAACAATAATTTATAGAGCTGCACATAAGCGAACGTTGATAGCAGCGTTCATTACAAACAAAATGTAAATTTAAATCACACTTCTTAGGATTACAGGGACCCTCAGCAGCATTACTCTCATCACTACCATCATCACAATCATCGAAGCCATCACACAAATCCTTAACATCAACACATTGTGGTGATTTCAAACACTGAAATCCTGTTGTACAATTTTTTGCTTTCACATCAGTATCCTTGGGATATGGTATACACTGTGAACCGGTACCATTTAAAGAAAATTTGTCGGGACATCGACAAATGGAGGTATTTGGTGTATTAAAACATATACCAGGACATTTAGTTTTAGCGCAGGCATTCGACAACGATGTAGGTTGAGTATTGACATCGAACATTTTTAGATTAGAAGTACGACCACGTTCCAGCGAAAAAAGTTGTGAATTGGAATTATTTTTGATAGTACCATTTAGATGATGTATGGAAAATGTTTTAACAGTGCCATTCTTATTGTCCACCCAATAAATAGTGCCTTTGTGAAATGTTATTGAAATGGGATGATAATGATCATCTTTAAAGATTAATTCACGATCAGTACCATCAAAATTCATGCGTTCAATGGTGCTCTCTTTAACATCGCACCTACAAAAAATTAAAAATTTGAAAGAAGAAGGAAGAAATCTTTAGCAAATGTTGGTTTGTTATGCTACAAATAAATGGCCAAAGAATAAAATGTCTGCTGTCAAACTATTTCCAATGTTATTAAATAATATCAGGAGAATTCGATCATTGATAAAAAACATGCTTTGGAAAAATTCAAAGCATATTAAAAAGAATTTCAAACACAACTGGATGAAAAGCAGCCCTGTTAACTTAGTACTAAGGCTATTTGGTATGAAAAGTTAATTCTAATGCAGAGTTGAAAACATATAAATTCCAAAATGTTTCAGACTGGAATGCGGCAAACAAATTTAGAAGCCAATAATAGGGAATGAAAATTAAAATCAAATTTAATACAAAATTTTCATGTTGTAAAAATGATGCTCGAGGATATATTAAGATAAGTTTATGATCGAAAAGCTCACGAAATTTCCTAAAGAATTTTTTATTTGGCAAGATTTATGCAGTTGCGGAAAAAGGATTTAGTTATTTTTTACAGTGGGCTGTATAAATACAGAAAAATACAACAAATAACTTTTTCAAAATCTTCTTCCATTCATAAGAGAACACAATGAGTCTACATATTTTTGGTTCAATTACTACTTAAAAACGCTTCGGAATGGTATTAAAATAATTACATAGTTTTTGTTTCCTAGAGGGGTCAATTCTCTAAACTACGAAGATCTAAGACCATTGAAGAGAGAACAGAGAATTAAAAAAGACCGAAGAGGTATTCCAAATTGTTAAGGAATTTAAAAGGAGACAGTCTGACCTGTTTCAAAAAAGTGGCTGAAACAACTATCAAATCTCAAATGAAAGGGTCACCAAAAAAGGTCTATAAGTTCACAAATAGTAGTTAGAAGAATAAAAATTATATTTTTCTATGATCTGTGGTATATAATCTATTAAACATAAAAACAATCAAAACACTGTGATCAACCGTTTTCAAGTTCTCACACTTCCTTTTCTATCATATCATAAGTTAATTTTTGGGTCATCCACTAACTCGTTAGGAATTTTTATTCCTTCCAATCAGCTCAGAAATTTTATTAATATATCTCTAACGGTTCACAAGTTATGGAATTATTTCTAAAGAAAGCGTTTTGGAGCTGCATTTCTTTTACATTCTCCAAATGGTCAACTTTGAGACCCTGCAGCATATCCCGTATTATTATTGGATGACAACAAGATAATTTTTCTGAAAACTTAGTACCTCTTCTACAACTTTTTCATACAATTCAATTCGATTCGAGTAGTAGTATAGGAGTAACAGATTTATAAAACAAAGACAATATGTTATTTTCCTTACCAATACAATTTTTTATGCTGAACATCTACCACCAAACTCAAAGGCCATTTCATAGGTTTATCATCTGTAGACTCTATTAACATTTCACGATGAGAACCATCCAACCAGGCACGATATATAGAAGCCTTTTTATTGCCAGCCGTCCAGTGAGACCAAAACATATACCCATCAATAGGGTTTAAGGCTAGACTCCTAAAAAAAGAAATAAAAAACAAAATAACAAAACAAATTTCAAAACAATTTTCCTTTAATCTCAATATAACATTGAACTTACATGGCTTCAGCTTTTAAAGGCAACGTAACAATTTTTGTCATATTGGCAACAGGAGCTACATAAAAACTCTCCACACCACCCCAATACAGATTAGACGATAACCAGTCGTAAGCCAAAACGGAAATACCCTCTGTGCCATTTGTTAGCATTTTACGTTGTAGGCCATCCGTTGATTGACTTAATATTCTATAGCCAGTTCTAAGGGGGATAAAGATTAAGGTTTTTTATTTCAAGTTAAAAAAAGGTCAAATTACTATACATTTCATTTACTTTAATTTAAAAAACATTTACATACTTTTGTTGTTGTATATAATAAACCAATTTATGATGAACATTAATATCGGCTGGCATTATCCATGTAACATTATAAATGGGCACCATGGCATCTTCAACTAACGACGAAACAGCATTGTTTTCATCCTGTTTATTCAAATGTTGGTTTAGTGGTATACCCGCTATACTGGCCAAACGTTGTCGAGCCAATATTAGAAATTTATCATAATGCTGGAATACACATTCGGTATTGTTGCGTAGTTTATAACCATGCGAACACATGCAGGTTGCACGAGCAAATCCCTTTGTCCACATTGGTACACAAATCTGATTGCATTGGCCATTATTGTCGCGACAAGGATGAGCAACTGTAAGTTGGAGAGGAAAATGAAAATGAAAATAAAAAAAATCGAAATAGAAATATAACGCTTAAAAACAAATACAAAGGAGACACATGTGTCATGGACATTTAAACGTATAGAAAATAGGAACAAGGACATATGAGTTAGTATTAGAAAAAAAAAAGGAAAAATAAGGAAAAAATATGAGACATTGTTGCTTTTCATTAAAAAAATAGATATATTTTTCATAAACGACCGTGTTGGACCATATGTTGACGATAACATTGTTGTTGGTTAGTCCAAATACTTTGTAGTTTAGTAGTGATGAGGTTCACGGGTAGGAGTGTTAATGTTTTCTTAAAAATTAATTTTAAAATATTCATGTTCGTTTTTTAATTTAAATACAGTTTATTCATGATATTTTATATAAAAAAACTTTAAGCAATATGATTGATACGTTCAAAAGATGTCCTATTCCTAATGTCTTCGTATTTAGGAACATTCAACGGGCTCTTATTCGAAATAGCGTTGCTATTAAGGTGACAAATTGAATTATGTCAATGCCGAAACAGAGGCCAGTAACTACTGAATAATGTGGATTGACTTCATACAAAAGAAACACCTAGGGGTGGTGTTATATCGCCACTACTTATGTAACTAGCTAGTTGGATTTTCATGAAATTTGGTAAAGGAGTGTACAATGTTAACTTTGGAAGGGGGATACAACAAGACCTTCAGAGGCGGAGCTAAGGTAGAAAGGTACCTTCGACATAAAAAATGTTTAATCGCTTGCCAATTTTTTTTTCCGTCCGATTTCAAATATTTTTTTTATATTGTTGTAGGACCTGCTAAGACCTATAAAAAATGCTTTCATATCCTATTATTCTCTTGAGTTATTATTGCGTTTGAATTTTTAAATTCCATAATTTTGCACGTTCTTGGTCCAGTTTTTTTCATATAGTATTTCTGACGGATTTTATTATAACTAGTTAAAAAACAGAATTATCTATTGAATAAAAATATGTTTACCGAGTCCAAAAATAAATGTTTTTTAATTTGAAAATTGGAAAAAAAATATTGATTGTTTTTGCCAATTTTGATCACTTTAAGATAAAAAACAAAACCCATAACTCAAGTGGTCAAGGTACACACCCTGTGAATTTGAAGCATTTTATATGAAAGTTTTTACTTTACACCATATTTTCTCAAATCCCAAAACACGAATCTACAAACGGAATGTATTTTAAGAATCTTCAATATGTTTTTAAAAGTTTTAAATCAAAATATACGAGACTTCGGAATTCTATAGCCAAAAATGTGAAAAAATCCATTTTTGGAATTTTCGATTTTTTTTTTGGGAATTGTGGGATTAGTGTTACAAAAATCTTAAAGTTTTTTTTCACTTTCTCATTTTATATGACAAAGTCTACATTCGACGAAAATTTTTTAAAATATCTTCACTAACAAAGATTTTATTACCGATAAAATATTTATAGTTTCTCAAATAAAAAATTTTTTGCAAACTTTTTTCTTTAATTTTAAAATTCAGAAAAAATATATAGTTGATTGTTTTTTATCTAAATTACATACATTGCTTAGTTGATATAATTCTTCGTCCTGATAGAAAAAACTGACCGAAGATTTATGCATAAAATATTCTAATCCATAAAGTCCAACTATTCGTCTTTAGGAGAGGATTTTTTTGTCGACCAGTGTTATTGGAAAGTTGTTTCTAAAGAAGGAGACTCGAAAAATTTTTGTCTAATATCTACATATTTTGGGACTTTTCAAAGTTAAAATAAAAACAAACAAAAAATATGGTTGCAGATCAACAATATTTGTATTATGATTCAACTATATTGTTATTGTATACCTGAATAAAGTATATATTAAAAAAATATATGGTTGCAGATCAACAAAATTTTTATTGTGATTTAATCATATTATGCTGCTATACTAAGCATAATATAATTTACAAACAACCATAAAATCCAACTATAAGTTTACTGTACTCGATTATGGTTGCTATTTACAATATTTTTTCTTTGCTTGTTAACAATTAAGCTGCGATAAACGAAATATTATTAAGTTTAATATTTTGCTAAAATCGCGATTGTTACTTTGAATAAATTCACAATTTATTTGTTGGGGGGAAGCTAGTTCCTATGCGCATTTCACCAGTTGCTTAAGCCAGCTCATCAGGAAATCTTTCCCAAATTCTTTAGAAAACCTAAAGATATGTTAGAGTGTAAACTTTATAAGCTCAATGAGAATTAAAAATTCTACACTTAAAAATATCAAACAAAGCACAACAAACAAACCTATTTTCACGTAAAAAATATATTTTTTGCTTATTTTTTTATTATTACTCTGAAACTACTGAGACGTTTGAAATGCAATATAGAAACGGATTAAATGTTTAATAAATTTAAATTTTTCTAAGTTTTTTTTTAATAATATCGGACCTAAAATTAAAATTAAAAAAAAAAAATACCTCTTCATTGAATTTAAAATTTGGACCATATTAATTAACTAGATTTATGCAAGAAGCACTTTAAACTGAATAAAAATCAACAAGAATATTGCCAAGTCCTAATTATGTATATTGTTGCCAATTCAAAACAAACATGTTGCTATCAATTTAAAATTAAGAACACGATAATATATTCAGGTATTGAAAATCATTTTTTTGCATATAGAAATTTACCAACATTAATGTAGTTCTAATTAAAACATATTGCCAAATATGTTGTTCCAACAATATAATTACGAATTGAGAACAAATGTATAATTGCTACAACAAAATTGTTTTTAAAATAAAATATATTAAACAATAATGGTGTTTGCGATAACAATATATCATTACGTTTAAAATAATATTGTTGAGGCAACCATATTGCGAAATGTTTTTAACTGCGTACTCTCATTTTAAATATTTTTTAATCGGTAATATAATTCACTTATTAAACTAAAAATATTTTAAACATAATTTTTGATGAAATATTTCTTTCACCCTTATCACTAATAGGTTTAAATTAATAAAGCTCTTTATTGTATCCTTTATAATACTGTGTCCCTGAATAATCATATTTTTTCCACTTTTATTATTCATTTTATTTTTCGTTTTTAATTTCCAACATTTTTAAATCTATTTTTTTTCGCTTTTCTTTTGTGTTTTCCAAGTTTATGGAATTTATGAGTTCATATGCAATAAATCTAATAAATAGTTACATATGTGTATGTGTGTATGTATGTAAGTTTTTAAGTTCATATATGAAAAAATAAAGTAGAACAAAACTTACCCTCAGGCTGCTTTTGACGATGAAAAATTCTAAAGTCAAACGGACGTTTGACATCTTTAACGATCTGTTTGCCCGTTAATGTATATTTATCCATGGCAACAATAACCGTATCACTCCATGGTGCTAAATAAACGGTATTTTCAAATACTTCAACGGCATGTAAGGATTTTAAAGGCACATGAGTCTGAAAATAATAAAAATATGCGTGTTAGAAATAAAAAAATGAAATAAACGATTAAAGGTATTAAATTTAAGAATAAAAAAATTTGTATGATTAATGTTTGATATGTGTCAGATATTGATACAATGGTTATGGAAAATAAATCCAAACAATCAATCATATTATACAAAGAAACTCGAAGTGAAAAATGGAATAAATAAAAAAATTGTTTAAAAGCAAATGTCAAAATCATTTAAAGAGGTGTTTAGATTTTTTTAATATGTTTGCTGCATATATTATTTATTTAAAAAGAATTTCAACTTTTGTTAATAATTAAATTAGAACATGTTTTGTTAACCTAATAGATTTTCAAAGTCACAGCTTAATAACATTTGAGATTTTGATGAGATTGAGTGTGATTGAGACATTCTAGAGAAAAACAAGTAAAAGCATTGTATTCGGTTGTGCCGAAACTTATATACCCTTCACCATCATTGAGATGGAATTAGATTTGGTTTGATCTTTATATTATTTTAAATATATATTATTGTAAGCCTTGATAATACCCAAAAAACATGATTGCTTGTCCTATTTACTTCTAATAGTTTTCGAGTTATTAGCATTTGAATTTTTGAGTATCTCAATTTTTTATGTTCTTGGTAGAGTTTTTTCATATATATCCTAGTATTTTCACAGACTTAATTAATTTTTTTCTTTTTTTAATAGTTAAAGAAAAAAATTATCTATTGCATAAAAAACCTTTGAAGTCGATATCTTTACCAAGTCCAAAAATAAACGAATTTGAATTTGAAAATTGCA
>MINK01014464.1:0-12953 GCA_001735545.1 Phormia regina
AATAAATAAATAAATAAATAAATAAATAAATAAATAAATAAATAAATAATAATAATAATTAAGAGAGCCAGCCATTATCTCCTGACACTCTAGAGGCCTGTACTTCTCCAAATCAAATCGAAAACCCTCAGCTCTGACCACATAAAATTTTATTTATATCCAATGTCAAAAGTTACAGAATTATTCAAAAAAAAGAGATTTTTGGAATCACTGTACATAATTTTTAACTTCTTGTCAAAAAATTACAACATATGACAGACAAACGATGTCTAAAAAAAATAAAAGTTTTAAAAAAATTTATGTTACTAGAAAAACAAAAATTCAAACGCGTAATTATTTTCTTGTACCACAGAATACCGATATATTGATAATGCTTTCTAGAATTTTATTATTAAAAATGGTTTATAGATTTCATTCCTTTCTTTACAAATATCATCTCAGTTCCAAATGTTTTGACCATTGACTGAAAATATCTCTGTTTTTTGTTAAATTAATAAGTTGTAGCTAAAAACGGGTTAATGGGATTAGTGTTAAAATATTTAAGTGTGAATGCATATACCATTAATAAGAGAGCATAAATAATTTCTAAAATACCAATTTATTATTCTCTAATTCGAAAGTTTTAAATTTTTTGTTTTTATTTGTAAAATAACAACAATTTCATCTCTCATTGATTGTTGTCTATAAAATCCCCTTAATAAAAGCATGTTAGAGGGCAATGTTCGGCTAAGCCGCATCATTTATACCCTTCACTCTTAAACTACTGTTCTTACTTTCCCATTTATTCATCCAAATTTTTTATAAACTACTAAAATTCAACTTTCATAGCAAAAACCTTTGTTTTTACGATCTGAACTTTCTGAATTCCAATAGCAAAATTCTCGATAGGATTTTCAATGATTTTATAAATATATAATATATAAAAGTTATCGATGCGCTTCATAAACACCATTTCAACCGACAAATGGAACGATATGGACATCATTTATTACAGTGACCCAGATAATAAAAAGTTATTGCTCTCCGCTGGAACTAAAATTACAAACTGAATGACAAAAATACATGTGTAGTGTAGGGTATAACAAGTTAAATAATTTGGGCAAATATTAAGTTAAGTAGAATTTTATTTTTGCTACTTAATAACATGTTGATAAAATGTTGAAAAAAATAAAAATAAAAACAAATAAGATTCTTTAAAAACAAAACAAATTATTCCATTAATTTTATAAGTCATTAAATAAAATTATTCATAATTTGTACCCTAATAAAAGGTATGATTACTCATTGCAAACAGTAAATCCAGGCACACATATAAACTAAATACATTTTAATGCATAATCTGTTACCAACGACTTTATAAACCCTCTAATGACAATATTTGTATTGATAACATCTCTCTAATTAAAATGCAAAATTTAGTTTTCTTCTATTTCAAATTCATATAAATAAATAAAAAATATTGTGATTTAATATCAGTTTACATTTAGAATTCTATTACAACGTTTAGTCTATGTTAGTGATTAATATGAGAAAATTTCTTTTTGTGGTAATTTTGTGTGCGTATTTAGTAGTTGTCGCATATTGTGACACAAATGGCGATTTTGATGAACATAATGAAAATTTGAATGAAAATCAAATACGTTCAAAGCGACAATTTGGATATGGCAGCTATGGAGGCTTTAGACCTGGTGGTTATGGCGGATATGGTGGTTTTAGACCAGGTGGTTATGGTGGATACGGTGGCTTAAGACCGGGAGGCTATGGTGGTTATGGTGGCTATGGAGGAGGTTTTGGTGGCGGTTATGGAGGACAAAGACCTTATGGATGGTATCCGGGTTTAGGTGCTCGTGGTTAAAATATACTTAGTTATACAATTTTGATTATTTGATTTATGTATAATATAGTTAATAATATAATTTATTTTATTAATGCAAATATTAAAAAGAAATTTTGTTATCAACTAGTTACAAAAAAATTATAATAATTAAAACTTTTTTATGAAATGAGCAAAAGTTAAAGTTAGGTTCAAAAAGTTATTCGCCATAACTCCCATTGTGATAGAAAGAGAAAGGGTATACATTAGAGTGTACCGTAGACGAAAGTTTTGTAGGAATACCCCTCATACGATGCGTAAAAATTAGCTGAATATGGGATAAATATTAAAAAAAATTAAATTGATCTTCAGTTCCCTACGAGCGATTGAATGTCACGGGTCTAAAACAGTTCGTCCAAAAAATAGTATTGAGTTTAGCCTTGAAATGGGTATCAAAAAATCGTAATTTTAAGCCAATTGTAGAAAAAATATTTTAAAAAATTTTCGCAAAAATTTTGGTCCTTAGCCGTCATTTTAGTACATCATGCAAAAAAATCGATATTTTTCTTAAAAAACTAGATAAAATTTTATAATTTTGTTCCTTTTAAGGCTAAAATAAAACAAGTCGTTGTAGACTTTTTAAGGTATCATCAAAATACCTTAAAAAGTCGTCTAAAAAACGAAAATCCCATTGGACAAATTTTTTAAAATATTTTTTACATAACCAGCATAAAATTACGAATTTTTTGATACACATTTCGATAAAAAAAATCTAAAGTTTTTTTTATCGAAATGTTAGGGAACTGAAGAAGTTTTGAAACTTTTTTTAATATTTTTTCCCATATTCAGCTAATTTTTACGCATCGTTTGAGGGGTGCTCCTACATCGAAATCTCGAAGAGCCTATTCTCGGGATACTCTAGTGTACATTCATGCCTAGTATCAACGATACACTATTCGATTGGTTCATACCAGATCATACATCTAATAAACCTGTTCAGGTTTGTCAGCGGCAATTCGTTAAAACATTCCAGAGTTGTTGACCAAAAAATTTTAGTCCTCGCTTTTGTTGTGCTAGACATTCATTTAAGAAATGCTGCACGGATTGTTATTCGTCCAAACTGCTTCTGCAATAGCTATTCCCCAGGTAGCTTATATGCTCCAACATAAGTATCATCATATAGAACCCTATCAAATTGTATCAAAGGATAGTATTGCCCTAGTTTGTTCCCGTAGCCTTTGGGGCCTTAGTTGTGATTGAAGACCATTTCGCCAATTACTGATTCATCGGGAATATTAGGTAAGGATCCATAGAGGATGATAATATCATTACAAGTTAAGCTATCGCCCGAGGACTATGCGCTATACTGCTATTCATTTGCCCTTTCATTACCCTGAATACACTCATGGCCCCTAACCCATACCAGCTCAAATTGTTAATGGCTAAGCAGAGTTTATATGCATATGCAATCGTTAGCGCATATGGAACTTATCGTATTTGAATTTAGAGCCTTGACTACAGCAAGATGAAGCACAT
This sequence comes from Phormia regina, assembly GCA_001735545.1. Lineage (NCBI taxonomy): Eukaryota > Metazoa > Arthropoda > Insecta > Diptera > Calliphoridae > Phormia > Phormia regina. Next base: position 3,350 of record MINK01014464.1, read on the forward strand.
TTATGTCAATGTTCGACATACAGAAATTAAATCCCCTTATCTGCCCAGGTACCATGTATTTCAACTTGAAATAATGTACAAGTATTTGGAAATCTGAGATACAGTAAAATGTCCAAATCATGAAAGTAAATACCAGAACGTTTTTGATCCATCAGTAAGTTTCCTATATGGAATTCTAACATTAAAGGTGCAATCAAAGTTCATTCTTGGTACCAGATAAACCATTTTTCTTGTAAGGGTTGATATGCATATTTTAAAAGTGCAGTTACATAACCGATCAAGCTTAAGTTCGCTTAATTCACTCTGGACGTAGTGCAAACTTAACAAAGGTATTTCTGATGAAAATATTAAGGAAAAAATAATTGGACTCAAACTTTAGAATAATTTTTATATCATGTTTTAGAAGAATAAAAACACAATTGTATGATGATCGTCATATTGAAAAGTTTATGCTCTCAATGCCTCAAAAATGTTGGAAAGTAATAAAAAGTACGATTTACTAAATCCAGAACGTTCTGGAATAGTTCCAAAACAATTACATAGTTTTTGTACCAAGAGAAGTCAATTTTCTAAATTATCCAGAGCTTAAACCAGTAAAAAGATATTGTACTTTTGGAAAAAAGAAATGAAAAAGACCAATGAAGTGTCCCAAATTGTTAAAGATTTTAAAAGGAGATGGACAGAGTGTTCCAAAAAAAGTGGCTAAAAGAACTATCAAACCTCAAATGAAAAGATTATCAAAAAAGGTCTATAAGTTATAACAAATTTTTTACATTTTCCTTTAGTATTATTAAAAGTTGCAAATGTTTTAAAAACTTGATTTTTTATTTTTTTATTAAAAATATTTTTTAATAATTTCGGATAAAAAAATACTTTTCTTTATTAGTTAAAAATATATTTTTAACAACATTTTTGTAATTGCTAAAATATAGTTTTTAGTTGCAAATGTTTTTAACAACACTGTACTTACAATAAGTATTTATTTATTTAATCTTCTAATTTGTTTAAATTCCCTTAACTCTTTCCCAAAACTATATCTAGAGACAAAAAAGTATTAAATATCCTTAAATAAATCCTAAGACATATGCATGCCACTATTAACATCTTAACTGATATTCAAAATATATCTTAAAGGATTTGTAAAAATAAAATAAAAAAAGATAAAATAATTCGTATAAGAATAAAACTTACTGAAAAAGGGGAGAACTTTCACTACAATTACTAACAATCTTATAATATTTATTTAAGAAACAAAAAACCAAAGAAAACAATGGTTAGCAATTACTTAGAAATAATCCTTTTACTACGTCTTACAAATACACAAGTATTTATGTTCAAGTATTTGAGATAATATCAACTAAATAATATATTGTTTATATTTTAAAGGATAATTTTCTAAAAATCAACTACGTTTGAAAATTGTTGGTGGCATTGGAGGACTTTTAGATACCCTGCACTTAAGACTTTTAAATAAACAAATAAAAAAGTAAATAAATAATATATTTGATTTGATTATTTGGATCTTTTACTTTTTACATACTGATATTGGAGGACAGTGATAAATTATGTGAAATAAGTGTGCAGTAATTTAATTTGGAAATCAATATCTATTAAAAGTTTAAAATATCTTAGGACCAACTACATACATATACATATATACATTTAAACTTTCTTATTTGTTGTCTTGCAGGTTATTAAAATTATTTGCACTCAGTATAAATATACTTACAAAATTTAAAGAAGTTTAAATTTAACTTAAAATTGTAAATGCAAAAAAGGATATTTTGTTACAGGACATACCCAAGGATAAATAAAGATATTTAACTAAATTTATGCAAATGTTAAAGAAATAAAAAGAGTGTTACACAAATGTTTGCTGATTTTACAACATTGATAAGCTGGCGAAAACAAATTTCAACACTTTCTCTTTTATTTTTTGGTCAAGGGGGATAAAGGGTGGTTGGTTGTACTGCTATTTGCTATTATCATTGTGGTTAAAACCCATTGTGCGTGTTAAATTATATAGAAGTGTGAAAGTTTCTTGATTTTTGTGTTAGAACAATTGTTTGTTATAAATTTTACAACTGATAAGATTGAAATTGTTGAAGTTAAGATTTTGTAAACTTAACACACAAATAGCAAGAAAATAAGGATATATAAATTGTTAGACTTTGTTTAATTTATAGCAGTATAGTGTTGTACAAATTAACCCTAATTTAAAGATTTTTTCTTTTTTTATGTTTTGAATCATTTAAAAGAAATGTTAGTGAATATGTATTTTACAGACTGACTTTCGTTTTATTACAAGATCAATATTTACATATAGCTCTACTATTATCTCATATAGAAAAATTTCAATTTCAGATAAATGTAAATCAATACAATTTTATGTTAAGTTCGATTATAAATGTAGATTCGAAATAAGTGCATTACGAAAAAAAATCCAATAAATTTGCTTTGACCAAAATAACTCCCATATCCCGCTAAGGCCTTGTAATACTCCAATTTAACTTGAAAACAATTCATTGCAATGTCACATGTATCCGTATGACGGATCATCTTCTTCCTACCTTATATAAAATTATTCTGTTTGCTTTCCACTTAAATATATTTTATAGTACGGTGTTCACACATAACAATTTTTATTGTCGCAATTCTGAGTTCATAAGCGAGAGTAGTAAAGAGAATATAAAAGTTTAGTTTTCGAATATCCTCACACTTCTATAAACTCAGAATTGCGCCAAGTAAAATGTCTGTGTGTGAGCTATATTTGATTAAAGTAATTAAAATACATTAAATTAATTGGTTAGTCGGACTGGTTTTGGAAAAATTGGCTTTTTCAAATTATTACTCCACTCAATACTCTTTTAATAAAAATTAAATATTTATAATTAAAATAAATATTTTCACTTACTAAAAATAAGAATTTGATTAAAATTCAATTTTTCATCAAAATTCACATTTTTAACTAAAAATCTTATTTTTCATTAAAAATTAATTACTGATACTGCAGCACTGGGTCCCAGGCAATTTAAATGCACGGTATTCATAAGTACTTAGCCTCTAATAACTACAGTCTAATAACAGAAGGTTGTATCATATATAGAGGCATATCTTGAAAACAACTTATCTGATTTTTTTCAATAAAATATCAAAACTTTCTAAAAGTTATCTTTTAATCGTTCTTTCATTTCTTTTTAATATGATTAGCAGTTATGGAGAAAATATGTTTATTTTCTGAAAAAATTGTTCAAAATTTAATAAAAAATAAGAAATATTTCTTTTAAATTAATGTGTAAATTTTGATTTTATTCTTAAATTAGTGAAAATACTTATTTACAAATGACATAAAAATATTAAAAAGTAAAAATATCAATACTATGTATCCGTATTATCGGGGAAACTCTGTGCTACATATTTTTTGGTACACCTGTGTAATTTATAATTTCACATTATTATTTGGAGGATTCATAATGTGTGCTATTATGTCGTATTGTCATAATGTCATAAAATTTTACAAAAAAAAATTAATAAAAATATTTTTTATTTATTGCAAAATTTTATGACTTATGACAATACGACATGATAGCACACCTTGTGAATCCCCCTATTGTATTTAATTTTATTTAAAAATTACTATTTTTGTTGTAAATACGGCTGTTTGTCATGAAGATATATTTATTTGAAAATGTTTACATAATTTTTTTTAAATTAATTTTAAAAGTCGAAATTTGACAATCAAATTTTCGAAATTTTTTTGTTTATGCAAAATTAATATCAAAAAAAGTTTTATATTTATTTTAAAATTTTATATCAGACCGACTTATAACTCCCAATAAGAAAGAACAAATTCAAAGGACTAAGAAAACTATAAATAAAATAATCGTGTTTCACAAAAATTTAATTTTCAAGACCATATTTTTACTCTGTTTTTACTCTATCATATACATTTGCACATATGTATGTAGGTTAATGCATAAGTAAATATCTACCTTTACATATAAATTATTATAGTATATACAACAATATTTACACAAAATATTGTTGTATATACCAGATTCTTACAATTGTATATAACATTACTAAAATGTACATACGTATATTTTGTGAAGCGCATGACCCATTCTTGAACTTTTGAATATAAATTTTACACAGACAACCCCCCACTCCCTCTTACACACGTATATATTCATATAACCTAACATACATATGACTAAGTATCCTAAGTACCCAACCAAAACACTCACATACATATACTCATTAACACCATCCCTAAATGTAACATAGATACTACCTGGCTATAACCTAAACTTTATACAACTTCATATCTTTAAAGTTAAATGCTCAAGTCCTTATAACAGACGAAAAGAAAAAAAAGGATACAGCATACACGTACACTTACAAGTCTTTAGGTGGAGCAGAAGCCATGACTGGTAACCATAACCATCAATGCAATAAAGGTAAGTTAATGTAAGAAATTATTCTTTTTTTCCTTTTCATTTTATCTTTTCTTTAAGGGAGGTTCTTTAATACCAACTATATACTTTAAAAAGGAAATGGAAAAAGCAAAGTTTTTATAAGATTGTTTGCTATTTGTTTCAACTTTGGTATTTTGTATAATAAAGTAGGACTTTTTTGTCTCTGTTAAAAAAAATAATAATGAAAATACTTTGTAATTTTAAATTTTTATTCTAGACTTGATGAAGCTCTATTTAAATGAGCGAGTATTTATGGCTTTAAAGAAATTGTGCAATTTACCTTTAACTGTTGTCACGTTATTCCATTTTGTTTCTGCTTCACATACATAAGTAAAAGTAGCGTATGTTAAGAAAATAAAAATCCCCAAGGTAAAATCTGTAAATGAAGAAATGTCAAAAATTTGATAGACATTTTGAATAAAAAATATTTATATAGTTTAACTTCTCGCCGAATGTGTTTTTAAGAAAAGGATCGATGTAGTGTAATTCGAATTAAACAAAATTTGGCTAAAATATTTAAGAGTCTCAAATATAGTTAACACAATCAATAACTAAACAACACAGATATTCATAGAATATCGTGTAACTAATTTACGATCAACATATGTTTTTTTGCACTTACATTAAATATTCTAACTATTTTTATCGTTCGTATGAATGTTCAGTTGATACTTATGGTACGTAAACTTATTTTATGATTTTTATGGACAATTTTATGACTTCTTAATGACATCATATCATCAACAGCTTAAACATTAGATAAAAAATATAAGTATAAAGCTTATAAATTCCAAACATTGAAAACTCCCCAAAGACCATAAATACTACCAGAAGAAAAACACTTGTCTTAATAGGAAAATATATTTTTCCTCTTATTTGTCTTTTTTTGCTTTTGTTTAAGTAAAATCTGAAGTATGAGGAAAATGTTATTTTTTATGACATTTATGCTTATGAAATGCGATAACTAAATGTAGGAGGGTTGATTTACACAAACTCTTAGAAGATAATAGGCGGGGTGTAAACACCAAATACTGACCACAACCAAAAAGACGAACATATAAACACCCCTGCCAAATATGCAACAAAATTCTGATAAAAAACAGAAACTAACATTTTGTTTGATTTGTTATGTTTAGGTCACATTTGTTTAGTTTTTCATTTTTTTTTTTTTTTCATAGAATTTCTTATAGTTTCATAATATTGTCCATAAGAAAACATTAGAATTAAGTAGAATATTGAGTGTGAAGAAATCAAATTAAATGTATTGATGTAAATGATAGTGACATATCACTGCTACTGATTGTAGTGACATTGACGGCTGCTGTCTATGAAATATTTGATTTTTTTTAAGGCTTTATACTTATATGGTTGAAAACAGCATATAAATATGATCCATAGATTTACAATGTGCAGATCCTTAGAGAGTTTGGATAAATGTCAAGTGTTGTTTGTACATAATAAATTGCTTTTAGTTAAAGTAACTAAAAGAGCAAACAGTTAAATTTTATATAACTTTTATTATAAATTTAACTGAACTAAACTTTAAGCTAAAAATAATATTGACAGTTTTACTACATATAAATTTATTAAATTTAGAAAATTTAAAATCAGTTTAATAACACTTTATAAGATGTTTAACATAATCTTTTAAATGGGAAAATAAGATTGGTTATTTTTTTTTTTTTTTGGGATTAATCATTTTAGAACTCATGAAAACTTAATTGTCCATTTTTGGTTTTTTACTTTTATGTTCATCCGTTATAAATTCATCATATTTGTTTTCCAAGTATTTGAAAACTGAATCAAAAGCCGAATATGAAGTCCACTCATGCTTGGGATGACCTAAAAAATAACAATGAAAAAAAATTAATTAAATTTATTTTATAATATAAAAATCTACATTTTCTTAACCTACCTGCTGAAACCATTTTTATATCATCTTTTGGTGTTTTAATTTCCGTATCTAAAGGTTTGCTACTAGAAACCCAATTACAAGTTTTATGCCCTATGATTTTTCGTAACTCCTCAGGCACATACGAATGAGCAGAATCCGTAAAAGCAATAGCAAAAACATTGTTTTCGAAAAATTCTGGAAAACGTCTAGCCTATAGCATTTTAAAGTAATATTATAAAAATAATAATTCGTATTTGTTTATTAACGTAAAAAAATAGAAACTTACCAATTCTATTGTCACTCCACCACCAGCACTATGTGCCACAATAGCTACACTTTCTGGCTCACAGGCCATTACATACTTTTGCCATACATAACTAGCGTGTGTTGTAGCGGAACTTAAACCTTGTATTGGTTTTCGTTTACCATCAATAATACGATAATTATCATTTGTATTAGTTACAACTATATCGTAGCCAAGTTCTCGTGCTCTCTTAATGTATGGTATTTGTGTACCATGATCTAAAGAATTGTTGATGATTAGACTGTAATAATAATTAACACAAGTTTTATGTCATAGACTGATTGATACAAGTTTTTTTATAATCAATGAAGATATATATTAAAATGAATGAAGTTCTTATTATGAAGATTTTTTTGATCTTTGTAAACAAGATAAAATAACGAGGGAAAATGTCAATTCCCGAAATTGGGTCTTATATGAATTATGGACAATTATGAACCGATCTTTATAAAATACTTGTCACTTGTATAGAACTTCTTTTCACAGAATTTCATTAAAATATTCATATTTTTAAGGCGTTTTTGAGTATTGAAACCAAATTTCTGGGGACATTTGTATGGGGGCTAAGAGAAATAATGGACCGATCACAACAAATTTCAATGGGCTTTGTCCTTATATTTCATTGAATTATCTTCAAAATTGCGGACTTTTCTTTGTGCACAAGTTTTACATGGAAATCCAGCCAACCGTGCAGCTGGCCAGACGAACGGACATCGTTAGATCGATTTAAAAAGTGTTTTTGAGTCGATGTATGTTGGATAATTATTTCTATGCGTTACAAGCATCAGCACAAACGCATAATATATGTTTTCTTGAAAACTAAATTTTAAACACTAATTCCTTTTATGTTCCATATGTAATTTTCTTTGACGCTTATATTTCTCGATTAATTTTTATTTAATTTGTATTTGGCTTAGAATTATTATTATTTAAACAGTATGAAGTACTGTATCAATCAGGGCCTAGTATTTTTAGGTTTCAAATCGCAGTATCCGTAATTTACCAACAAAGTTGTAAAAATTCATTATTGCATTAATAAAATTCATTCGTCAAAAATGTTTGCAAAACATTTATATATGCGGTTAATCTTTAATTCATCATAATATATAGATGACGATTTTGGTAGTAGTTATATATTAATCTAAACTCACCTTCTGGCCCATTGTCCAGCACGTACATAGCCACTACCATGTATAATAACAATCAATTTTTTAGGTTTACTTAGTTTTTCTGGATACGTAAAGAAAAATGTAGCCTCTTCAATGGGAACTTCTTCGGGTATATACGTACGGGTGAGACCATTTTGTTCTAGTAAATCATAAACAATTTCAGGAATTTGCTATAAAAAGAAACCATACTTTTAGTTCAAGAAACAATAAAATTGCATTTGGTAATTTACTTACATCTGCTAATTTCTCATAGTGAGCTTGATTTTTAGCATGATCTTTAGTAACCTCAAACTGAAAGGGCTCATCGGTCACTTCACCAGTAGTTTTATCGATTTTGCGCAATTCACCAGCTTAAAAATATTAAATTAAAAAAATATAGTTATTTTCTACAAACAAGTCATTCTTTATTATTCTACCGGCATTAAAGGCATAACCAAATTCCTTTAGTTTTTGTATAGCCTGTCCACTTTTTGATGTAGGTGTTGTTGTTTCCGAAGTTGTGCTCATTTCTTGGCTCCTGAAGGATGTTGAAGTTATAGATGTAGTGTTATAAAACTTTGTTTTATTAAAGAAAAAGTATATAAGAAATATTTATTTATAAATATATAAAATTTATTTGTTTATTACCTCTTTCAAAGACAAACTTCTTACTTTTGGCCACAGACTTCTTATCTGTTTAAACATTCGTTTGTTTCTTTTATCAAATAATAAAATTAGATTTTTTAAGTTTGTATTACTATATTATTTTTAATAAACAGTCTATTATTTATTTATTACACTTGTTTTGTAATTTCTAGAATAGAATTTATAATAACCTCTATGAAATTTGCAAGTTTTACAAAAGCAAAACATAAACAAAAGTGTGAGTGAGAAAAAGTTTTTACACTTTTTCGCCAAAAACAAGTTTGATTCAAACATGTTTGTTTGAAAGGGTATTTTTGGTTTGTCATTCCGTTTGTTATTATTCTACAGAATGATATTATACATATCTGTGGTCTTTTGTAAAAAAATAAGAAATTAAGTCGAGGTAAAACAATTTCCAATGGATTTCTCAGTCAATTCCGAAAAGTAATAAGTCTTTAATTAATTTTTTTGAATTGACTCTAGTTCTCAAGATAAATCGCGATTTCAAAAATTAAAAAGTTCTGATTTTATTTAAAAAATATCAAAAAATTATATTCAAATCAATATCTCCATAACTTACATAAGAAGTAATAAAAGAAAGACTAGAAGATAATTTAAATTATAATTTTTTGATATTTTCTTTAATAAAATCAGACAAGTAGTTTTCCAAATAGGCTTCTATATATGGTACAACCTCTTTAATTTTATAAATCGCGAGTTATCGCCAGAACTAGAGTCAATTCAAAAAAGTGGATTAGAAGTTTAGTAATTATGAATACCTAGTATCCAAATTAAATGATAAACCCCATTTCACAGAATTAATTATTAATAAAAATTATGCACGTCTATTGGTTAACAATTTATATTTCCATAAAAAAACTATATTTTTGTCGATTTGACAAAAAAGGATAAAATTGCCAAAGAATTAAATTCTGAATGAAAATATAACCAAATTATGAAATTGAAAACATAAATCTCTATAATATAAAATCTCAATAAATAAAAAAAAAAAAATAAAAAAGTTGAAATGGAATTATTCCATTTGGAATTGATAGCTTTTCCTACACCCACCTTAAAGTATACCGTTCGACTCAGAATCACTTTTTGAGTCGATTTAACGATGTCCGTCTGGCTG
>MINK01014466.1:5068-15173 GCA_001735545.1 Phormia regina
TTATTTTACCCAAAAAGTTCGCAAATATACCCACTAAATTTACAGAAAATTTGATTTAACATTAATTCAATGATTTCTTTATAAAATGATTAAGTAGAAGTATGCTTTTGTGAATGCTATTATGGAATAAAAAACTGTATACTTTAGATTTTTAACTTGAATAGTTTTTCATACTAAAAATTTAAAAAAAAGATAAACGCCAATTTGTGGCATATATCCTTATATTGTTAATTATTTCAAGACGAATATTTTTAAAAAATAAATTACATTCTTAGCTTAATATATTTACACCTTTTAAATCTTTTGAAGAATTGAATAGTAATAAATTTCTGACGTTATAAGAAAAGCTCTTATCCATTTTCATTTAAAAATTTTTACATATTTAATTTTTATACATATTTCAAAATTAATTACACAGCTGCAAATATTAATTATATTTATTATTGCCAAAATAACGCCTTTGAGACAAATCAAACTTGACATTTATATGTCGAAAAAAATTTAAAGATATTGGCAAAAAAATATGAAAAAACCTTTCAAAGCAAAGATGAGATTAAATTAAGTTTTAAAATGGTATATCAACATTAAAATGTTTAAAAAATTTTAGCAATATGTAGTTAAAAACAATATCTAGTATTAAAATCTAAATATTCGTTTAGTAAGTTGTTGGGTTTTTACATTAATGTAAAGCTTTCACTGAGGTGATATCAACAGCAACACTTTTTGCTATAGGATTATAAAACTACATGAATATTAAATTTCCCATTTTCCCGGGAAAATTAAAAAAAAAATCCCGGGAATTCCCGACGAAAAATTTACGGCAATTCCCGTCATTTTTCGCCAGGGAATTCCCGAACCCCAAACCCTATATGGGATCTAAGGTAATCATTGAGTTATTACGTTGAGTCTATAAATTTCAAATTTTTGTTTGAGTTGCACATAATTTTTTATCTCTGTCAATTATAGGGAAAAACGTATATCACAATAAACCATATAAAAACTACCAACAACAATCAAGATGGCGTCTTTTACATTATTATTATCAAGACAAAGTTATCAGAGCTCGATCGCTGACAATTTTCTTTTAACGCTAAAATAATACTGACAAATTCAGTCTACATTAGACAAATCTTTATCACGACAATTTTTTGACATTTGCCTTGATAAAAATTTGACTAATTTAAACTCAAGTTAATAACGTATCATCAATCAAAAAATTGCGAAATGAAATGTAATACTCCGGGAATCATCATAAGAACATACTAATCTTCATTTCTAAAAGGGTACTTTTGGAACTTTATATTATTTTTTTAATTGTTACCTTAACTCAATTGTTTATGAAAGACTTTGATTAAAAAATCTAATCACCTTAAATTTTATTTTTTAAATTTTTCAGGCTGCAGGCTTCAGAAACTCGAAAATATGTTTTTATCATATCTCTGGCATTTATAAAGGGATCTTGCTGAATTTTAATAGAAAAATTCTCGAAATTTTTCATATATATTATATATGACAGTTATCGGTGAGCTTCATAAATACAATTTCAACCGACACATGGGTGGAAGAATATGGTCCTATCATAATCAGTTCTAACAAGCATAGATAAAAATATAAACTTTTTGCACTCCAGCGACTGTGGTAAAATATATAAAAAGTAACGGATATCCCGTATAAGAGCCTTGCAATACTTTGAATCCTATAATGCTCATGTTTCAAAATCCTTGATAATATTTATTTAATGTATTCCTCACATTTTAAATAAAAAATCCACATAAATGGAAATCAAGTTAGATGCGTTATTATGCATCTAATTTTATTCCATTTTGCAAATGGCACACTGCATTCATCAGTAAGATATTATCCATCCCGTGTCTTCGGGGAAAATATTACAACTCGTTTTGTCAGGAAGTTTGCAATAATTATTTTGTAATAAAAATATATACAGTCAAAAATTTAAAATTCCATTAGCAATATGAATTCGAGTTTAAATGAATAATAATTTTTTTTATTCAAATTTTATTATAATTTCTACATCCTATGTCATAAAATCTACACAATTTGTTCAAATTAAATTTTAATTGCCACTTTTTATAGTCTTCTTTTAATCACATTTTTTACTCAATATTTTGCCTAAAAACTTAATTTTTTTAAGCAAAATAAAATTCCCATAATATAGTTATATAGAAACATATGTTTATATCAACAATTTATTTATTTAATTACATTATTTTTATTAAACACTTTAAATGTCAAAATTTCACACGGTTTAAATAAAATTCATTTTTTTTTTTAATATCAAAAATCATATGACACTTAACCAGGTTATGTATGTGTATTGACTACCTGACTTTTGAGTTGCTTTGGATTTACCTTCAACTTTATTTAAATTCCATATTCAAAATAATTTTTTTCTTATCTTAATGAAAAAAAAAAATTGAAATAATGTTTTACTTTATCGCTTCATTATTTAAATACAAAAACATCACAACAATTTTAAATTAATTATAGACTTTATTTAAAGTAAATGTCACACTTTAACATTAAATTTATATAAAATTTATTTATTTATTTATTTCTGTTTTTTTTTCATTTTTCGTAAAGAAAGCCCATATTCATTTATTTATAATAAATGAAAAAAAAAAATACTAATACAATGAAATAAGATATTGTCTAGAAAATAATTATAATAAAATTACCAAATGTTAAAGTTTTAATTTTATATCACAAAAAAATAAAAATAAAAATAAAAAAAGAGTTTAATGTTAAAATTATTACCCTGAGAATTTGTTGTACATTTATTTTTATTCTGCCGAAAAAATGTTAATTTACCTTTTAAAAAACTACGGTGAACGAACAATTACAATAGTTTTTTTTTTATTTAATTATGTTTTTTTTTACTTTTATAGTTTACCTTATGTTTTCTTGGTTAATTTATAACTAAAATTGTTAGATAAAAGTTTAAATATGTATGTAAGTGTATCTTTTCTGTATGAACTATATAATATAATAAAATATTTATGTATATAAAATATAAAGAATACGTGATATGAATTCAATTAACTACAATGCGGTAGAAATTTTATAAATATTCATATTACAATGTATTATACAATAATAGTAAATTACTAAAGTTTACATGATAAATTAATAGTTTTTGAACTTTCTTACATTTAAATAATAATAATAATAACAATGGGAAAGAGGTCTTTAAACGTAGCTATACTTGTACAATGTTAAAGAAATGTTAACAATATTATTGTTATTAACAACTAATGGTATTAATACAGAATTAAAATTTCATTGTGAATATTTTGACCACCATTAAGAACTTTTGGAAGTTATAAAAAGAAGACCTTACTTTGAAAGAAAGAAACACCTTGGGAATTGGGAAGATCAATTTTTGGCTCACTAAACAATTTGTTCATAATATGAACTGAAATTATTTACATTTCATCGAGAATTCCGATTATTCTAAATATTTAAAGATTTTCGATGTAATTATTTCGGATTATTTTCTTACTGGTTGCACATGAAGGCGAGTTGATAGTTATCTGGGGATTCCTGGTTAGATTTCCATCTGAGATTCTGGTCTGTTTCACTGAAACGAGATAAAGTTAGACTTTTCGGTAAATAAATAAATAAATAAATAAATAAAATGTTTTACTGCAAAAATTTAATAAACGCAAAATTAAATATTTCCAGAATCAAAGGTTGTTCGGCACCAAGCCGGTTTTATATATGATAAAATCCTTTCTCCTTCTGAACCATTTAATATGTATTACCCTTTAGAAATCCATAAGTTCGATCCAATATCTTGTTATTTTAGAAAAATAACATTAAAAATAATAATAATAATAATAATGATAAAATAATAATTTACACTTTATAAGGTTTTATTAACTTTTTCTTATGGAAATTTACAATTTAGTAAACCTTTATCAAACATACATTATTTTTTTGTGAATACGATTGTTATGATTTGAAAAGCAAAATTGAATTAATTAATGGTTTTTATGGCTATCTGTAAATTGTATTATGATTAGATGTAGCACCATTATATGGTTGAATTACAATACAAATATTGTTAATATGCAATTATATTTTTGTCAATTATGTACTTCATTCATTAATACAGCAATAATATTGTTAAAACTCAATAAAAAATAGAAATACAAATACAATATAAGGAGTGTGATCGAAAAAATATTAACAATCAGTTCTTATTTTTAATGACGGTTATTTCTATGTTATTAAAAAGTATCAGAAAAATTTGGCGATTGATAGGATGTATGGTTCGGGGAGAAAAAAAGCTCTACATGATATTTTGATGGCCATGAATTTTAAAAGTATAATGAAAAGAACTGGGGTTTTTGGTGTAAAAACATAAGGCTAACGTGAAGTTGAAAACATATAAAGTCAAAATGTACAACACTGGAATGTTGGAAAAAAATTTAGAAGCCATGAATAGGTCACCGAAATTTAAATCAAATTTCATACAAAAAATCTTAGGTTGTAAAATGCACGACGAAACGTATGTACTGACAGATTTTTTGCATATACATATATTGCATAATATTCCTTTCATAAGAGAGCACAATGGGCCAACATATTTTTGGGACCGATTTGTCGTCATGTTACTACCTAAGACCTCTCTATAGTGGTACCAAAACAATTACATAGTTTTTGTATCAAAAGAGGTCAATTCTCTAAATTATTCGGAACTAAGACTAGTGAAGAGATATTGAACTTTTGTGAAAAGAGGAAAGAAGAAGACCAGAGAGTTGTCCTAAAATAGTGCAGATTGTTCAATGAAATTGCCTGAAACAACTATCAAATCTCTCTGGTAAAGATCTACAAGTTAGAAGAATAAAAATTATATTTTCCAATTATCTGTAGTATGTCTTCAATTAAATGTAAAAACAATAAAACCGTTTCCAAGTTTTTGAATTTAATATATGTTAAGATTTCTTTGATCGCACTCCTTATATCCAGGTATTGAAAATTATTTTTTTTTCTTTTATACATTTTATTTTAACATAAATAATGTACCAACAATATTAATTATGAATTAAGAAATAAACTGTATTTGCTACAACAAAATTGTTTTAAAATAAAATATATTCTACAACAATGATATTTAATGTCATTACGCTAATAATACCATTGTTAGGGCAACCATATTAGGATATTCTAATCTGCAAATTTAGCTTTTATTATTTATTCAAAATTATCTCGTAAATATATAAAAATGCTCTTGTATATAAAAAGAAAATATTTTCCATAACCCATTAAATTTATAAATTTGTTGTTATTATAAGAGAGTTCTCGTCAATTATTAAAATTAAGAAGATAAAAACACGGGGCTCTTTAGTGCAAATTCAATGGCTATGAATGTATTAAAGAAAACATTTTTCAACTATGTACGGTGTAAGGGTGCAATTAAGTTTTTCATTCTGTTTGTAATTTCCTCTCTTTTCATTATAGAGCAAAAAAGTTGATATTTTTTGGATGTAATTCGTGTGTCGATTGATATAGGGTTAATGAAGCCCACCGACTACTGATATCTATATATATATATATAAAAGAGTAACGTTATTGAATAACTGACTGATTCATCATCCCACAGCCCAAACGGCTGAAGCTAGATAGACGAAAATTGGAACGTATGTACGGTCTCCATCCATATAGATTCACTAAGATGAGATTTTTGGAAATTCGAATGTTTAGGTGGTAGCAAATAATAAAACCGGCAAACTAATAAGGATACAAAAAAAGCTGAATAGTTATTGTTATTCATTTAAAAAATAATTGAACAAGTGTCTGGTACTTTTTTGAAAACCGGCGTTTTAGGGAGAAAACGGGTAAAAACTGTATTTTAGAACTTTTTTGGCACCATATGTATCTTTGAAACCAATGAACTCGTATTCATAACTCATCAAAAAATGTGAAACACAAATTTGTTACTTTTTAAAAATTTAAACGTTTAAGGGGTAAAAATCGTATCTTTTTTTGGTACTTTTTTTATAAAACATTTTTTATATTTATTTAAATATTCATATGGGGATATTAATATGGGATACTACTACAATTTAGAAATTTATTGGAATACAATTTTTGATAGTTCGATAGGTGAAAAAAGTAGCAAAAAAAGGGGTAAAGGCGGGAAATTACATTTTATTCAAACTAAATAATAAATTTTCAATTACATTAAATGATTAAGAATATGTAGTCCTATGTTGATACGAATTCTCAAGAGTGGATTTGAGGTACTTAAAGAATACATGGTCCTGTAGGTAAGAATTCACGAGGATGGACTTTGTGGTACTTTTTTCTTCTTCTATTGGTACTTTTTGAATTGTATGTAATATATAACCTAGAAACATAAAGAGAGACTTTGTTGTACTTTTTCCTTATTCTAATGGTACTTTTTGAATTTTCTATAGTTATGAACCTATAAACATGAAATTAGGAATATGTGGTCTTTAATTAATAAGAATCTATAAGAACGGACTTTTTTGTACTTTTTGTTATTCTAATGGTACTTTTTGAATTTTCTAGAACTATGAACTTAGAAACATGAAATTTGCGATATGTGGTGCTTAGTTAATGAGAATTCATTAGACGAAACTTTGTATATATATATAACAAACGATCGAAAATCCTTTCGTGAATTTTGCCATTGAAATTCAGCAAGTTTGATTCATAAACAGTGGAGATGTTTTTACTAGGGAATTCATTTTTAAAAAGATAAAAAAATAATTTTGATATTTTCAAGCCCTTGTTAAAGCACCAAATTTTTATTTTTATGTAGATCGGTTATGACTCACTTATTGAGTCAACAAAAAAACTAAAAAATCTGTTTAACTTATACATAAACACATATATTCTTAGTCGTTAATATGATTAATGATATAAAAGATTCAGCGCAGAAATTTTACCATATTCGATATATTTATACGCTTCATTTGAATAGTTTTCTTTGGACAAATTTTCACAAGAGAACTTTTAGCATAATATTAAAAATAGTTTTAAACATCAATAAATTCTATACCAAAATCTTTCTATATGAATAGTTATCATTATCTCTTTACTAAGATCTTTTAATTTAAAATTATTTCCGTTAAAAATAACCATTATTTTAGAGAATTTAATTAACAAAATTTACTATTGTAACAAATTTGATAAAAATAGCCCTTATTTTTCACGGTTTTCATTCAAAAAACCAATAAAGAAATTTTTTCAAACAAACTAACAAAGTTACAAAGAAATTCCCCCAATAATAACAGAAAAAACCATAAGATATTTAAACAATTGAACTAATTTTTGAGATTAAAAACGAAAAAATTTTAAACACATTTATAAAACAAAGACAAATAATACCGAAAACGAATAGTTTAATAAAAATAACAATATACCCTTTGAATTTTGAACGATTTAATT
This sequence comes from Phormia regina, assembly GCA_001735545.1. Classification (NCBI taxonomy): domain Eukaryota; kingdom Metazoa; phylum Arthropoda; class Insecta; order Diptera; family Calliphoridae; genus Phormia; species Phormia regina. The sequence goes on from MINK01014466.1 coordinate 12,509, forward strand.
TAATTCTACCAAATTCTACCCCAAAAGATAAAAACAGACAAAAAAAAACATAATCTCTAGAATAAAAAGACAACGCAAAATTTTGACCAGCGGTCAATTGGCACACGTTTATTTGTGTATAAATGAATGAAAAGCTGACATATGTCAGTACACACCCTCATTTAGCCAATGATTTCCACATAAATGAAACAATTTTTATTGATGTTTCATATAAACGAAGAAAAGTGAAAACCCACTCACTCACTTATTCAGTCAGTCACTACTTGCAGAATACAATAAAAAGTGTTAAAAATTATTGCAAATGTTACAATTGATGAGAGATTTGAGACGTTTCATACTCTTACAACAATAGAATTAAATTTTTCAAATACCAATTTTTTTTTTTGTTAAACAAAAATCTCCACAAAAGTTCCTAAAAGAGGGAGAGAACAAAATCAACAATAGGAAAAGGTTTAAAACAATAAAGTTAGAATTACTAAATCATCAGAATGCTGATGAAAATCAAATTCAATTAAATGTAAAGATATAAGCGGATTTTTAACGCCCACAACAATTTGTAACGGTCATCGACAACAATCAATATTGTATTGATTGTTTAGAATGTAGTTGTGATGATGCTGCTATTATTGTTATTATTGTTGTTGTTGGTATTATTTTTACCGTGTGTGTATTTAAAAGGATGCCTACCAATGCAATGTGTGAACCTAATACACAGGGAAAAATTGCTTTACTCTAAATGCTTGCATTTAAAGGGCACTATGGGCAGAATGCTAAATAATGAAATCATTATGCTGGATTGCAGCAAATATATTTTTACAAATAACACGGGTCAACAAAAATTTTCTTTCAAAAAAAGTATATGTGGACGAAATGGCATCCCACATGTTAAGCTCGAATATGATTTTAAGTTTTTCCCATCAAGTCGAGATTTTTGTATGGGCGTGTCTAATATTACATCCTTAATAAGCCAATTACTCTAGTATATTTCATTATCCCTAAAACGGTACATCGTCTTAAATGAAATTAGTCCTTTTTGCATTATTTTTCCAACATTTTTCAGTTTTTTCCCTAAAATTTGTATGAAATAAATATCGAAGATAAGAATTATTTTTTCGGGAACTATTCATATCAAAAGGGATCTATGGATTTAGAACTTAAAAATATGGGTAAAATCGATAGTCCCAACATCAGAAAAGTACTGAAATCAACCATTATAGTTAAGTAATTTATAATCAAATGACAGATTTTCAAATCAATTAGAAAATATTTAGTGCAAAAAAGTTCTTCAGAAACGGAACATCATTAAAAATTTTTACCAAGTCTTGAAGTTTTAATTCTAATAAATCGGTTCAAAATCTACTTATGTTCTGTGAACATAACAAAACAATTGGAGGAAATAGTAATTTTTTGGAAACCTTTTCTAAAGTTCTCTGATGATGAGGTAAATACCTGACAATGGAAAAGGATAATAACCCTCTCTAATATAAGCATTACAAACACCATTAGGGGGTACTAAATGTTTTCAAATCTGTATTTTTTGGACCCAAACGAAAGTTCTGTTTCAAATTTAACATTTATATTACTTTTGGATACATGAGGATACTATTTACGGCCTTTCCCGATCAATATTATAAGACTAGAGCTTTTCAGAATGGTATTTGGAGAAAATTATGTTTTTGTCAATTGTCTTTTCATATTCTCAAAAGAAATTTAAATTCCTAACGAATTTTCAAGCGATTTATTTGCATTTTAGTAAAATTTTTGGGTCTCAAATTGCGCCCTTCAAGTTAAAAAGACCTGTAAAAAATAGATCAAATTTTTACTTTGGCCTTAATATCTCTAAAAGTAAAAGAGATGAACGTATTTTCTATAGATAATTATAAGGAGTATCTGTGTGCAAAATTTTTTTCAATGAAATCATAAATGAAATTTTGGCTATTTTTTTAAATTTTCATACCCGAGGTGAAAAAATTTGAAGGTCCTCTCCTCGTCTTCCAGACCCGCTACAAGTACCTGCGCTCCTTCAAAGCAATCGCCATACTCCCCAGGATTACCCATGTGAAATATATCCAGCAATTCCAAAGTAATAGAATTATTAAAACAAAAAAACCTTTTGGGGACCACTGTGCCAAAGTTAAGTGGGTCAAAAAAAAAAAAAAAAAATCGTGGATTAGATGTAATTTAATTGGATTTTTTTAAGGGTATGACTACATTGACGACGCCTTTAAGCAGTCACTCATGTATAACTGGAGAACGACTTGTCCTTTTAAGATTTATTAAACTCCAATATATAGCGACTTAACTTGTCTTTGAGCAGTTATTATTTCCGTAGTTATTCGGTAATTAATTATTTTTTTAATGGTGAACATTTCAATCCATAATTCTGAAATTCTTGAGCATCAAAATACATCAAGTATTTGGGGGAGGTATAATAAATTACGTTGGAGTCGTCTTTCTAAAGAATTACATATGCTTAAGCAAATTGCGTGTCCTGTTGAAATAGTAAAAAATTATCGACTATGATATTGAATGTATATAATAACTATTATTTGACTCTGATTTTCATAAACATAGATTTGGTTCGGTTGATTGGGCAGCTGTCAGAACAATTACAAGAAAGCTCACGTGGGTTCAATTTGGTCTCGTTATGATACCCTAAGGGATC
>MINK01014470.1:0-12661 GCA_001735545.1 Phormia regina
AGAGCAGACTTTTATAATAAAACATTACTGGAGCGCATTTATGATGCATGATTTTTGTATGAGATGAGCCGAAGCAATAGAATGTAATTTTTTTTCGATTCTTCGGAGCACCATGGTAAGGAAGATGTTTTTTGTGCAGAATCCATAATGTACTCTATTGCATTCTAGAAACTTTATTTAATAAAAAAAAAACTAATATATCGCTTATGTAAGCAATGCTATTGCTTCCAAGTAAGCACTATTTTTTGCTGGGAACAGGCTAAATGCTGCAAAAAATAAAGCAATAAATAGCTAATATCTTGTTTTATTTAAAAACGCATAATATTTATTTTCTCATTAGTTTTTAAATATATTTTAGAGAATTTACAAAAATAGCAAAAATAAATTTATGAATGATAAAGTTTTTGCTCTCAGTGCTTTATCCCTCTTTTAAAATACGATTCATATTCCCAAAGCCTTTTTATATCCATCATCCAAAAGATGGGTGTTATATCCATTTAGTCATTCCTATCATATGGAAAAAATCATATACATATTATGGGTCCTGATTTGATTCTGTGTCGATATAGCTATGTCCGTCCATCGGTCTGTCTGTTAAAAGAAGATAGGGCTCAAAAGGGACAACATAGGGAAACTCAATTTGTGACAAATAGAGTTGGAAATAATATTTCATATTGGTGAATCTTTCGTTATCGGTCAGTACGACTAAATGAAATAATTATTCTCTTTCATGTTTCATTTTCTGGAGTATATATTGAATAAAAACAATAGAAAGGTTCTTTCTTTTCTTTCACCTTTCATTTACTAAAGTATGAATGAAATAGAAACAATTGAAAGATTTTTCTTTTTCTGAAATATGTATATTTGGAGTGGAACCGAATGAAAGTAATGTTTTTTTTATTTTATGTTATTTATTTCAAAATATATATTTTTTTGTGTCGAATGAATCAGTTGAAAGTACAGGTCGCAATTTTTGAGATAATTTGACGAAATTTGGTACATGAATGATTTTGGTCATGATTCCCGAATTATAACACATATAAGCACAAATGTAAGCACTAATCCGTGTAACAAAGTTCTTGATAATCTGCCTATAATTTATAACAGATCTGATATAAACCCCTTTTTGGAAAATTACTTTAACGTGCATAAGTCCTATAAAAATGTAAATATAGGCAATGGTGTAGGATTTGGTCGGGGTTGAACGGGTATACCTTTTTCTCTCGTTCATAATGCTTCAAAATAAAAACAACAAATTATTAAAAATACGTTCGCCGTAAGAATGTTTTTTTCTGATACGACATTTAAATACCTAAAACCAAAATTAAATTTTGAAACACCTAGATATGTTTAGAAAATTATTTGTGCTTATTAATGACTGTAAAAATTCTATTCCGGGAGGACATTTGTATGAGGAGCCATGAGAAATAATAAATCGATCATTGTTAAATTCAATAAACTTTGTTCTCGTATAAAAAAAAAAAAAACATATCAAACAATTTGTGTTTTGATGAACATCTATAATTAAGAATCATTTACATCATCTGTCATAACTTCATCGACGTATCAAGTGCTACTTTATATTTATAGCGAAAGCATTCTTATCGAAAGTGAAGTTTTTCATACGTAAATATATACAAAAATGCTCTTGTTAAGTTTTGTGTTCTGCACTTACCATATTTTCAGGATTAGCGCTCATATGTATCAAATCTTATAAAATTCTTACAAGCTTTGCATGGACAAGCAGTCGATCAGACAGAAGAACATAGTTATTAAGGTTCAGAAAGTTATTCTCATTCAAACGTTATACTTTAAGATTGGGATTGGATAACTTATTTCTCTGAGTTACAAACATATACCCCTTCCACCTATCGAGCTGTAGACTATAATGAAGGGAGATATATAGTGGTAAAAAGGAGAGTAGATTTGTGAAAATTAAATGTGCTTCTTACAGGCTTCACCACAGGTGTAAAGGGTATATATAAGTTTGTCATTTCCACAAATTTTCTTTAAAGAGCAAAAATTTTGATATTTTCTGGGTTCTTGTATGAAATTATGCCGTCCATTTGTGTGTCGGTTGAAATGGCGTTTATGAAGACCACCATTTATTGACATATATAGTATATATATCAAACGATTGGAATTTTTTTTCGAGAATGTTGCTATTGAAATCGGTTTATTAATGGCGGAGATATTCTTAAAAACCGGTTTTTAAATTTCGAATTTCTTTAGAGTCTCTTCATGCTAGGGACTACGTTTTTATTAATAAGGTTTGGACATTTTTTCTGAGTTTTGTTAAGAAAAATTTAAATAGAATGCTTCATTAATAACTGAGATATCGGCTCAACGCATTTGTATACCTACCATTGTATACACCATATACAATGAGATGCGGGTATATTGATTTTGTCATTCGAAACGATTGTTTCGCTATTCATACGAATGACTCGAACAGTCGGAATTTGGCATGAATATTCGCCTTATATTATAAAAGGACTGCATGCTTTTGGGATTATAACTTTTGATGTTGTGAAAAATAAATAATTATGTTAAGTGGATTACATTTATCATTACGCCCACTATCAGTCTTGTAAATTTCAAGGTAATTTCAATAAACTAGTTTTTCTTAAAATGGAAATTGAACAAAATATTAAAACATTATTCAAATTTTTCATGCCACGAAATACAGTTTTTTGGCCACAGAATGGAATCCTGGTAGTGGAAATCTTCAGGATGTTTCACTCAGACAAGGATTTCGATAAAAAATCTTCCACATCTCTGGAAAAAGGTATCGTATAGAGTTAATTTTCTTGAATCTTCATTAAAAAATGATAAAGGAAACATAGCCTGAAGACATTTAGTTATGGTCGCAGAATGGAATCCTGGTAGTGGAAATCTTCAGGATGTTTGACTCAGACAAGGATTTCGTTAAAAAATCTTCCAAATCTCTGGAAAAAGGTATCTATAGAGTTAATTTTCTTGAATCTTGATTAAAAAAAGATAAAGGAAACATAGCTTGAAGACATTTAGTTATGGTCGCAGAATGGAATCCTGGTAATGGAAATCTTCAGGATGTTTGGCTCAGACAAGGATTTTAAGACAAAATCTTCCAAATCTATGGAAAAAGTAACTTATAAAGTTAATTTTTGAATCTTCATTAAAAAATGTTAAAGGAAACATTGCCTGAAGTAGGAAAAAAAATCCTATTAGATACGCAAGCAAGAATTTGAAGGAAAAAACTAAAGTGAACGTTCAGTTGATTTTTTTTTTTTCATAATAATTTTCATATGCAGAAATTCTATGTCGCATATGCTAAAGGAATTAGGGCAGAAAAATGTTGTGTATCAAAGAAATCATAATTCCAAAGAAAGCTTCTGATTTCGGAATCCATATGCATATGCAAGAAAAAGAAACTTCATTCTTAAAAAACGGTTCCATAAACATCGAAATATACATGAAGGAGTGCCTTAGAAAAATAGTTACTACTTTCCTAAGAAAATACATTGTATCTGCTGTTTTTGAGCTGTTCCCACTTCTCCTCATTACAACAATAAAAAATAGGAGCGGTAACAAAAAGTTTGTACCAAAAAAGGCTAATATATCATATTGTCCGTAATGTCATGGAATTGAAAGATATTATCCTCTAGTAAAAAATAATGCAAAAAAGCACATCATAAAATGGAAGCAAAATAATTGGACCTATTCAATGAAAAAAATTAACCGAAAGACAATCAATTCTGTAATTGGAATAATTCTGAAAAATAACAGATATTTCTTGAAAACCCAACAGGAAGTAATATATTCTTTTATGTTTAGAACTTGATTATAACAGCCATTGATAAAAATATCAGTTTAAAAAAATTCACCTATTGGTTTAGTTTCTATATTTAGATTTTCATGCATGGATTTTCTCTTGCGTCGTCTTTATTAGTTTGGGATTGAATTTGAGCATAAGCGTTTAATAAACAAAAAAGTTATTGCCAAAATACTAGATGCCTCTATATCAGATTTCTGATGATATCACTTAAGCAAAAGCATTGTACATATAGTTTTAGGGTCAATATACATTTGGAAACCAAAAATGAACGTGGTCAGTCCTTTTTACTGGCCACCTCCCATATAAGAGGCAAATTCAACAAAATTTTGTACAAATAGTTTAAGGACCAATGTTAACTCGAAAACAAAAAATAAAAATAGACGTAAAAATAGGGTATAAAAAATTCGGCATATCCAAATATAGATCCCTTTCTCGTTCTCATTGTATATTTTACGTAACATAATTTTTTTTATCAATTTTTTTTAATTGATCTTTATTTATTGTAAGCTTTGAAAAACCTATAATCTTTTTAATTCGTAATCAACTTTAATTATTTATCTGATCACATTTCTACGGCTGTATGCAGCAATACATACCACTATCATTTCTTTTGCCATACATGACATAAAAACCATTCACACTTTTATTTAACTCATAAATTTTAGGAAAATGCCAAAGGAACCAAAAAATAAAATTGAACATAAATACTAAAGTAAAACACTGTAGTAGTAACATATAATATATAAACGTACTATTTTACCATACATAACGATTCCGACGACAGAGACAATCAACCCTCTTTTTATTTTTTTCGAAAATTTGGCGTTTAACAGTACAATGTAACAAAATGTGGTAAGTACAACTACAAGTATATATATAAATATACTTAGTATATATATACCTATAGCATATTTGAACCAACTGCAAAAATTCAAAAAACAAACTCATATGTATCTTTCGAATGTATAATATATATATATTTATGTATAAACATTTTTTTTCTAGTTTCATACATAAATATATTTCGTTTTTAACAACGTTGCAATAAATTTAACAAAAAAATGTGTAAATTATAAATACGAGCAATTATTTAAACTCTACTTAACAAATTACTTTACCGCATATGGGGTTATTTTTAAAAATTACGACTTGCAGATACTTAACATCTACATACAAACAAACTAGTACATTTGTGTATATAAAAAATTCACATACAACAACACAAAAAAGTGTTGAATGTTTATTTATTTGTTTCTTTCTTATTGTGGCAAAAGCAAAAAGCACACGAGCAAAAAAAAAAAATGCTGAGAAAAAACTTAAGTAATTTAGATATTTTATGGCAACAAAATAAAAAGTGAAATATGTGTCATATAGTGATAAACATTTTTATGGTAAATTGTGATTTACTATGTTAAAGAATACATTTATTTATTTACCCTTAAATAGTATTTTTCTTATATGTATGTATGTGTATGTAGAACTTGTGCTAAGAATGCCAGGAAACAATTTACGCTACAATGTTTAAAAACATCAACAGCAAATGTTTGTTAGTGTACTTAGAGGCCATATCAGTTAAGTTTTTCTATAGCTTAGAGTAAAATACATAATTTAAGTAATTGCTTATTTAAAAAATTAAATATTCATATGGATGGTTTGAGAATGAAAATAGTGATAAATTTTTTTTATGGATTCTTTAGCATGTTGTTGATGAACTTAAATTCAAATTCAGCAAAAAATTTACGTTCTCATATTTTAGCAAATTGGATTTAAACTTTATACTTTGTAAAGCATTCGTTTGTATATTTAACATACTTTTTTGATTCTTTAAAACAAAATACAAATTTCTTTGAAGTTCTCTTCGTAAATAGTAAATCAAAATTTACCATGAAAAGATTTATCACTACAGTGAGCGAAATTTTAATAGACGAACTTAACTTTATGGACACGGCATTTTAGATAAGATAACTTTATTAAATTTTTTTTCTAAAACTTAATTCCTTATTCAAAGATAAATAAAATTGTAATTTAAAAATTAAAAAAAAAAAATATATATAATAATAATAAAATAGGAAAAAAGACTAAAAAATAGTGCGGAATATAAATAGGCGAAAGTAAAATAAATTTTAAATTATTCAACTTATTTTTAAGTAAAATAATAATTAAAATTTTTTTCATATTTTGTTATTCCACCTTTATTTTGTATAACATCGAAGACACGATTTGGCATTGATTCCACTAGTTTTTTTAGTGTTACAACCTGAATGTTTAACCATGATTGGAGTATTGCCAATTTTAGATCTTTTATGGTATTATATTATTTTCCGTTCCCATGATTCCCCAAAGATTCTCGATCTGGTTCCAGTCCGGGCTTCTAGCAGGCCAGTCTAGGATTGAAGCTAATGAAAAAAAATGATTTTGCGACTCTCGAAACATGGATACTTGCATTATCCTACTGAAATGTCATATCTTTGTCCATATTTTCTTCTAAATAATTTATCAACACATCTTCTAACATTTCTACGTAAGTTTCAGAATTCATTTTTGAAGAAATGAAGCACAGTTGAAGTTTTCCATAATAACTGAAACCTACCCAAACCATAACACTACCTCCACCAAAGTTTCGACTCATTCTGCCAGTAATGACTGTTGCCATCCGGACCATCTAAATTAAACTTTTTCTCATCAGAAAANNATCAGAAAATATAATATTTTTCCACTCTTCTGTCCATGACATGGTATATCTTGCAAAATTCAATCTTCGATTTTTATGACTTGGTAGTAATGGTGGAGCTTTAGCCGATTTTTTCCATTTAATGTTAAAATCATTTGACAATATTTGTTGAACATGACGTTTTCCAACAGGTAAGTTTAATTTTTTAACAACTTGAGAAGTTTATTTTTAGTAGCTGCTAGCTTGATTTGAACAATTTGGCGTTTTTTTAATTTAGTATTTCTTCTATTTACTTTGGGTTTTGTGTTTGTTTTTGATTTATTTTGCAAACAGATACGTACCAGGTGTTCTGATCTTTTAATTCTTCTAGCTATTTCACTATTTGAATAGCCTTCTTCTGCCAAAATTTGGATTATTGGCCGTTCTTCCGGAGTTGTATATTTTCCTCTACCCATTGTGCTTTAAAATTCTTAGAAGAGACTGACTCTCATGAATGCCATGAAAATTAAATTGTAAATAAAATTTCATAACTGTAAAAATTAAATTAAAAAAAAATTGCCTATTTAAATTTCGCTCTTATTTAAAATTTTAAGAGTAAAATTGCAGCTATTTCCTATATTAAGCTTAATGAACAACAACAACATACATAAGATTTACTCTTAGTTTTCTCCTAATTAATATTAAAAATTTTTTAAGAAATTGAATAAAAGGAAAACGAAAATATTTTTATGACTGTCATTACGTCTATTTAAATTTTGCGTACTATATATGACACATATTTCACTTTTTATTTTCTTGCCAAAAATCATCTAAATTACTTAAGTTTTCTTTTATTTTTCGAATTCTATTTTTCGGATATACAATTAAAATATAATTTAATTTCAACTATTTGGATTTGCGTAAAGCAAAGGTTTAACCTAACGTCGTATGCCAACATCCGGATCGAAGGACCATAAACTCTGTCTCTGTTTGCCATAAACAACATATTTTTTTGTCTATAATTTTACCAGCAGAATTCAATAAGTATTTTAGAAAATTGGTTCAGTTTCTTCAGTGCTTCGACTATTTGGTGCGAAAATTTAAAGTTAAGGGGAGAATTGATAACATATAAAGTTCAAAAATTCTAAACTGGAATTCTGTAAAAAACAATACAATCCAAAAATATGATCCGGAGTTTAAAACCAAATTTCATAAAAAACTACTCAAGCTGTATAAATGACGAAGAAACGTAGGTGCTGGCAGAATCTTCGTATCTTGTATCTCAAAAATTTTTATTGCTAATGCTCAAAGCAATGTTGGAGATAAGTTTAAGGCCCAAAAGCAGCAAAACTTTCTTACAAAATTCATGGTATTACAAGCTGTTTGCAGTTGTGGCAAAACAGAAATGAGGTTTGATACATTCGTATCTATAAATACCAAAATATGCATAAAGGAATATTTGCGAAGCCTCTATTTAACAAATATTTGATCAAATTTGTGTTTTACAACCGGGCCCAGATGGGATCTTCCCGGCGCCACTGCAGAAGTCTATATCAGTCACTATACCATGGCTGATCCGAATATTTAGGGGTAGTCTTGAACTAGAATATATTCCTAGAAACGCTAGAGGAAACGCTCGATAAGAAAGAGTACATGATGGCTTTCTTTCTGGATATAGGGGGCGTCTTTAATAATGTGAACATATCATCGATTCTTATAGCACTGAATGGCCTGGGAGACGATCGGCGAATAAAGAACAGAACTGGGAACATGCTGAAAAGCAGGGTCATCAACTCCGGCCTGAGCACCTCGAGGAAGGTCATGTGAAGAGACACTATCCCCATTATTGTATAACCTTGTTATGAACAAAGTCTTTTTTAAGCTCACGAATAGAGGCACCAAGGAAATAGCATGTGCTGACGATATTGTGTTCCTCATCAGGGGAAAACTTCTCTCCACAATTAGTGAACTCATGGAATCAACTCTGAATGTTCTGCTATCATGAGCTAGGGACAACGGTATGGGAGTAAAACCCACAAAGACCGATCTAGTGATTTTCACTAGAAAATATAAAATTCCGGCTTTCAAAAAACCACTTCTTGATGGCATTACATAAGCTCTAGTAGAAACATAATGCTGAGAGTCGTATGCAGAAGGAACTATGTGCTTTCTATACATGCAAAAAGACATTTGGGAAAAGATGGGGTCCAAAACAGTATATCGTCCATTGGATGTACACTGCGGTCATTAGACTCATTCTTACCTAAGGCGTTCTTGTTTGGGGGAAGCAAACACGAAGACGCATATTTAAACTGTGAATAATGTGCAAAGATTCGCGTGAATTGAATGAAATAGGCAGATCAGCTCGTATACAGGGACCGAAAATGAATTTTGTCAGAACCCCCTAGGAAGTTTGGGCAACAAATTCCTTCTTAAAGAATTAAGCAATCTCAGTATTTACTGAGGGCTCTAAGACGGATACTGCCACGGCTCGGGTATATTCTCTGATGACTTAGACATTTCGATGTCTCTCAGATTACCCAATTCATGCATATTATATGCCACTAACGTGGAAGCGAAGCGAATTTAATTTCTGCGTTTCGAACATTGATATATATGTGACCAGCCTTGTAGCAATCAAGGCTCTAAATTCCCCCATTGTAGGATCAAGATGTGTTGACTACGGTATATGCTCTTTAACTTAGCTAAGACACTTTCGGGTGGAGTTGGTATGGGTTTCGGGCCATATAGGTATACGAGGTAACGAAATGGTTGACGAGACACTCACTTGCGAGGACATTCTTACCCCTTTCGTTACAGGTGGTCTTTATCCCCACTTGTATACTATGAAGAACTCTTTGGCCACTCCGATCCCGGAGCAGAACTAGAGCATTACTATCTCTTGATATGGCTTCTAGTAGGCATTATGATCAGAAACATGTCGGAACAAATGGGTTACCCAGGGAATAGTTTTTGTAGAAGTTGTTTAGATGAGGAAGAAGAGGAATACACTTGTTATGTGAATGTCCAGCATTTGAAAGGTGTAGACTGATACACCTAGGTAGACAACTCTTCCATGATCTGGATTGTATCAATGACATGCCACTTTTAAACTTGACTAGATTTGTAAGGAGTACGGGTTACTTTCAGGATATACCAATGGAAAGTTAGTTTTTATGGAAAGGGGATTAATTTTCTTCTCATATAGGCCACCACAATGGGCCTAATGGCCACCGAGTGCACTCGCTATAGCGGTCGACCCTTATAGCCTAACCTGAATTTTACAAAAAAAATCTTAGAATTGTTTGGTCTTGCATATATTTTGCTATGAATAGTGATAATTGACAAATATTTTTCTATTTAAATAGAGAAGTTAAAACTTTTTTACATAGTGTTTACGTCATTTTGGTCAAATATTTGATAATTCTGAATATGGCTTTAAGTCGTTAGTTTTGAGGCAATGATATAATGTTTGTATATATATACTTATTATACATCATTGATTTGGTGTATTTTTATTGTTTAATTTTAAAAGAAAATCCTATAAGTTAATCATGTTTAAAAATTTACCAACATCAATTATTTATTATTTTTCTTTTTCTTAATTTTATTTTTTGATAAATCATCAACAACATCATTATCTTTATTTGAAATGTAAAAGTATTTTACAAGCCAAAAGAAAATCATTCAAAAATATACAATACATTTTTTTTATAAATAATTTTTGTTGTTAGTTTAATTCAAATCACTGACAAGTCATCTATCATCAACTATCATGAAAAATTAATGGATTTTTTTTTTCGCTTTATATACAAAACAACGGTGGAGGCATAGTTCCTGTATTAGTGCATGTTTGAAAAAAATGTTATAAAAATAATGAAAAAAAAAGAAATACTGCTGCTGCTGCTGCATTCGTTTTTGAAATCGATAGTAATAAATTATAAAGAGAAATTATAGAAAATTTGTTTAACATGATAGATGAAAAACTACTGGGGTTTTTATGAAACACACAAAAAAAAAAAAAAACTATTAGATTAAGGAAAATAAATGGGCGAAAAATTCAAATCCACATGAATGATAAATTATGGCAGTTGGTTAATGAAACCCGTATATTGATTTAAGAGAAAGGAAAATTGATTAATCTATTAAATTAAAATGCAATAATAGAAATTGATTTTTGAGATTTATTAAAGAAAGAAAAGCTATTTTGACAGCGGCTATTAAAAGGTCATCATCATCACCATCACGCTTTAATAGATAAAGGGGATATGAATGAATTAAGAAGAAGAAAGATAATGATGATAAGATAATTATAATTTTTGTTTTAAAACTTTTAGATAATTGAATAAAATTGTTGAAGTGTCAGTCTGTCTACATTTAACTTAATTTTTCTCATTTTTTATATATTTCGCACATTCATGCCATATTTTTTATTTTTGCTTTTGTGAAGCGAGAAAAAATAACATATGTGGGATGGAAAGTAAAATAAATAACAAACAGTGTTGCCTTATTATAAAAATTTACAAAAAAATCTTATGGGAATTTACAGAAAAAAATATATGTTTCTCTTCAGCATATCTATTAATATCCTATTTTTTCGGAAGTATCTTTCTTTAAAAATAAGATGGGGCTATATATTCTTAAGTCATTTTTTATAATTTTTCACATCACTCCTTTTTCCAAAATGTTATTTTATGTGGCAACACTTTCCTTATGTCTTCCCTTTTATTATTATTGTTATGAATTAAGCTTAAAATCTACACGCAACACTTTTTATTCTCGTTATCTGTCAAGAAATACTACGTATGTATATATGTATGTTCATATATAAAATAAAAAGAAATACCATATTAAAAGATTTCATATGGGGGTTTTCTTTTGTACTCAGTTTTAATTCACACACACACACACGCACAAAATAAACATTTTTTTTTTAAGTTTATGTTGCTTTTATTCCCTACTCATTTCTGTGCTTTGTTTTGTGCTTTAAAGCTTAAAGAGATGACGCTTACTTTGACAGTTAATACTGACATATAAACTGACAGTTTTAAATTGAGGCTGTTGTATTTTGTTGGCATGTCATGTCAGTTGTTTTAATTTTTTTCTCGTTAAATATTTTTTTTTTTGCTTAAATCTTAAGAGCTTTAAAAAAATGAAATAAGATAATAACAACAAGTATAGGGAAACACATTTTGAACTGAGGCTTTTTTTATTGTTGCTTGACTGTTTCTTTATAATGTGAGTCATTATTATAGTCATTTGTCGGCTTAAACTACTGTCTTGGTGTTGAATGACAGTAGTGTTAATGCGTTTTTTTTTTTTTTTTGCTTCGTTTCTTATTAAAAAAAGAGTTGTATTACTTTTTTGGCAACATAATTTTTTGTGAAAAATGTTTCCAATGAAAATTGTTATGTTTTGTAATTAAGTGCAAAAATTTGGATTGTTATTGGACGACTAAAAACACAAGAGCTTTAATTATCTATAGGACACCACTTTGTTATTAAAACATGATGCACATTGGTCCAAAAACGGATTTTTTTGGAAATAATTCTGTAACTTTAGAACTGCTGGATGTATTTCAATGAAATTTCACATGGATAATCATGAGGTATATGGAAATCGATTTGGAGGAGGACAGGTTTGTAGCGGGTCTATTCGACGTTGGTCATCTCGGGTATAACTTTTTTCTTTAAAAAATCGCCAAAATACAGATTTGAACTTAAAGATTTGAATACATTTTTAATCATAATTGGTGTTCATGATTATAAGTTCAAAAACTTAAAAAAAGCCTAAAACTACAATTTTTTTTTTTTTTTTTGCATTCTACTATTTTTGTTCGCTTGTTTATACATTTTAATCTCATACCATTATATATAAACTTAGCGGACTTTGAGAATAAATTTTGCACATTTTTTTGTTGTTGTACAGACTTTCAACAGTAACATAGAGAGTAGATAATTTTTGATGACAAAATTTTTTAATTCTTTTTAAATTTTCAGTTTTTTAGGCGTGATCTGCAAGTGCTTTGAAAACATAAAATTTCAGACCCATGTTTCTTTTTGGTCCGAAAATATGACAGTTTAAAAAACGAAAAAAAAAAAATTACAAATGAATTCCTATTTAATTTCTAATAATTTCTTAAATATACATGGTAGATCTTTAATTGTTGTTGCATATTATAGACAAAGATATTA
>MINK01014482.1:0-10918 GCA_001735545.1 Phormia regina
ACGCAGATCGTGCAGCATCTTAGGCAAATAAAAGACAGCTGCTGTTAGTAGTTTTTTTTTTCCTTCCCGTTGACTTTAAATCACTTGTAAAAGTTTTACAAGAAAAGAAATACTGAACAAAAAAATACAAAATTCCTTTATTATTAGTAAAGACAGTACAGGTTATAAAAATAAGCGCAGTAAAAAAAACTCTAAAAATTTTTAAATTATGGAAATAATTTCAAAAAATTCAAAATCAATTAAATTAATAAAAATAATTATAAAAATATTTATAAAATTATTTAAGGTCATTTTATTGATATAAATAATATATGTTTTACTTTTTTAATTTAATTTAAAATCTTTTGTCCCTTTTCCTTTTGCCCTTTACTGTTCCCTAATCAATATAAAACCTTTTTCTTATATTGCTGCTCTTTTATATTTAATGCAACTATAATAATAACATATTCTTAGTATTTTGTAGTTGTTAATACGTGCTGTTGTTGTATTATTTCACAACATTTTTTTTTTTTTGTTTCGATTTTCATAAATTACTCTTCTTTAAACGTTGAGAGTGAAGTTAAATCGTGTGTGACGTGTTGCATGAAATCAATCCATCAACAGTCTCGTATGTATGTATGTAGTTTGTAAGATTTTTTAATGAAAACAGTTGGTTTAATTTTGGATTTACCGTTGCAGATACAATCTTTATTGATTATTGTTGATTAAAAAAAAAATATAAAAAGAAACTAAGAATAAAAAAATTATAATAAAACTGAAGTCAGCTTGTGTTTATAGTGTAAACATTATAAAGGCATTGTTGTAATTGTTGTTATATCCGTAATATGACACTATTATAATGACTTTGTTGTATTTAAGAATTATTAATAAATAATTGTTTAGTAATTTAATTAAGACTTTTTTAATAAAAAAAAAATTAACATAAGTGCAATAAATCGGGGTTTGTTTAATGAACGATATTTCACTATATAATGAAGCATAACTCGAAAACGACTTATCAGAAATTGTTCAAAATCTTTCTTAAATTACTTATTAAGTAATGCGATTGAAAAAAGGAGAGGAGCAGACTGTTCCAAAAAATTGGCTGAAACAACTATCAAATCTCAAATGAAAGGGTTACCGTAAAAGGTCTACAAGTTCATACATAGTCCATACATGATCTGTAGTATATTATCGGTTATACATAAAAACAATTAAAGCTCTATTATCAACCCTTTAAAGTTTTTGAATTTTATATACGTTAAGATTTTTTTCGATCGCACTCCTTAATACGGAAAATGGAAATGAAAAAATAATTATAATTAATAAGAAACAGCAAACCAAATGATAGAAAGATATGGTCGGGCTTGTCCGACTTGTTAATCTTGTTAAGCATTTGGGCTTATTGTAAAATCTGTGAATATATCTTTCAGAATATTATAGAAACATCATACGTTTTTAAATAAAATTTGATTTTAGAGAATAAATAGTGTAAATTTTTTCAGCAAGAAATAAATAAATAAATAAAAAAAAATAAATAAAAAAATAAATAATTAAATGAATAAATAGTGATTTTCTATTACTTATTTATTTTATGTCATTTTTTTCGGAAAACACAATTTAAATAAAAATTATTTAAAAAATATATAATAGGTATTTAAATATTGTTCAACTTATAACAATTCCATTGATGTAAAAAATACTATTAAATTAGTCATCCACCCACCCACTTTAACATTCAAACCAGAATTAACACAATTTATATGTGAAGAGTTTCTATTTATACTAATTTTTTAAACGATGCACAATTCGTATATTTTCGTGCAAACTTTCGGTTTTTTAAATTACAAATTTTTCATCCCATATTTTAGTATAAATATAAGATCATATAAATACATACCATCACTCTTGCTTCAAGCGCCACTTGCTGTTGTGTTCTCTGCTTGCAGCAGTGCAGTAGAGACAACAACAACACCTACTAAAACCGGTTTGTTGGTAAACATTCAATAGATATGTTCAATATAAGAATTATCTTATATTGTATATTTTTTATAATTATTATTTAATTATTAAGATTATAATTTTTCTACTTATTGTGAGTAGAAAAAGACCGCGAAAAGAAAGACTCTTGAAAAGATCGTATAAAAAATTTAATTATGAATTATAGAAAAAAACCTTTTAAAATTAATTTATTTAATAACAATAAAAACAAATAAAACGAGAAAAAATCTTTAGTCGCTCAACTTCACCTATATAATACCCTACACCATTCTGTATGCTCATAAAAATCAAGGAACTTTAAGCACGCAAGCAAGTTTTTGTAGGTCTTATCAGAATATACTTTTGAAACTATTGAATTAGAAACAAAAAGTTTTTAAAAATTTTTAAGTCAGAGGCACCCTTCTTTTAGTTCTCTTAATTTCGCCAATGAGTGGTCTGTTGGATCCACTTTTCAACCTTAACTTTAGGTGCTCCTCTTGTATAGCTACATCAAATTTCACATAAATCTATTGAGCATATTAGAAGTTGTAGATTTATTTCCAGATTTATTTTTAGTTTCTGATATTTAAGTTCATTTATAAGTTGTCCGTGGTTTTTTATGTCTCTATACTGTGAAACAGTCTTAGTGTCCTGTCATTTACCACACAGTCTTAAAATATTTGCAATTTAGTAGCAATTTAAAAAGAGGCCATAAAAGTAGCCAGTTGGATGAAAAGCTTAAGTCGCAAAGGGTCAGCTAGACGGACGGACGGACGGACATTATTAAATTGATTCAGAAAGTGATACGGAATTAAAAGTTAAGGTTTGAGTTGAAGAAAGATCTCCGGCAAATTTCTGTGTATTTTACAGATATCAGCACAAACGCATAATATCCCAATTAGATATAATGATAAAGGGTATTAAAATATATTTATATATTATGTTTTTAATTATATATTATAGTTTCCATTGCCACGTGCAAAATTTTACAACGATTTCAAAATTTAACTAAAAGCCAAGTTATTCAGTCATCGGCAACAATTTAAATTAGCACTAAATAATTTATTAGAACCATTCAGCAGTGTCCGTCCGTCTGTCTAATTCTGATCTAATTATAAATCAGAATATTAAAAATATGGCCCTGTAGGGCGAGCCAAGGCAGACAAATTTTATTATTTTTGTTAGAATTTTATTCTCCAACCTGTTTTTAAACATTTAATTTCATATTTCCTCTATATATGTATTATTTATTTTTATCGTGTTCAATATGATTTTTTCACTATTCAGCTATAAATTTAAAATTATTGAGGATAAGTAAGTTGCAAACAAAATTTTTTTTTGTTTTGACCGCCTACTACATACACTATCAGTTACAATTAATTTTCCAATTACTGGTCCTCCTTGTTTATAAATATATAATTAAAAACATAAAATATAATTTTTTTAATTTGATCTTAGAACTTTCAAATTAAAAACTATTTATTTATGATTTTAATTCTAATCATCACCCACCATTTAAACTTAGTTCAACTTTATATTTCCTTTCATTTAAGTCTAATGACTTCATTCTATTGTTAAACTTTAATATTCAGCAAATATTTTTTTCTTTCCTCTTCAACGTTTTTCGCAATTTATGGCTTCCACTTAATGAAAATGACTCGCTGTTATTATTATTACTAGTAAATTGAGATGCGAGTGGTCTCGCTGGAGTTCTAGCAAAAGAAAAATAAACAAACGACGATAATTACGAAATTATTATTATTCTTATTATTGTTATTTGTTTTTAAGTTTTTATTTTTTGTTTTACTTTTTTTTGGTTTCTGTTTATTGTTATGAATAATCAGCACAAAATTTCTTTGTTGGAAAACCCAAAACAAGGAGAACACAAGGCAAAAAAAAATATATATATTTTAATATTAAAGTACTTGACAATTAAGGTTAAAACAATAAACCAAATTATTATTAAGAATAATGTTTAAATATTTAAAGTAAAATAATAAAAAAGTTCATTTGGAAAGGTTTAAAGAGTTTTTTGTTTAATTATTTAAAGATCAAGTGAAACGTTTCTCATATGCTTACACGATCTTGCTGATTTTAATCATGTTGTCAAATTAAACACGCACACATCACTTTTAAGCGCCACTTTCTTTAAGGAATAATTTTATTTTTTTTTTAAGTTCTTTATCTTTCAATCATCTTTGGCTGCAAGTGTGTTCATTTAATTTGGCTTTATAAGGTCATTGTGTAAATTTCGACAGGAAATTTTTACATTAAAGAGGCCCTTTAGTGAGCCTTTATTTATTATATTAGGACTACCAGAAGTACTCCGAAAATATTTTTTAAGCTCCGTCTTAGTCAGAGTTCTTCCAAAGAAATGTTTTAGAAAATTGTTCCAAATCTAGTAGAGTAAAAAGCTACATTGTTCATATCTAAAACCTAAATCATAACTCCTAAATTAGTTATTTTAAATAGGCTTTTATGTTTTATACTTAGAAGAGTAGAAGGCATAATTATTCACCTTTTAAATCTTAATCACATCTCCAAAACTCGATATTTTAAACAGAAAATTACAGGCCTTTTAAATAAGCTTAAGTGTTCCAAATTTGGGAGAGTCAAAGACAAAATTGTTTATTTCTAAAACCTAAATCACATCTCCTGAATTCGATATTTTTTACCAACAAAAACAGTAAGTCTGACCCCTAAAATGGTTTTTAAATATTTCCTGCTGTGGCGTTCTTTAGCCAAGAGTGTGTAAGTTAAAATTTTTCATCCTTAAAATCTAAACCATATCTGCTGAATTCGATATTTTATACGGACAAGAACAACAAGTCTGACCCTTAAAACAGGTGTTTAATTATTTCTTGCTGTGGCGTTCATTAACGAAGTGTGTATATGCATATAAACAGACTCTTAAAATCTTTATTAATATGTCTGTTCGAGCTTAATTACAATGCTGCTGTGATGTTCTTTAAACTCAAATCTTATTTAAATGTTTAAACTCTTTATTAAATGCTGTAGTGTGTCCCCTAAAAAAGGCCTTTTATTATTACCTGCTGTGGCGTTCTTTAGCTAAGTGTGTATCTGTGTATACAAACAGACCCTCATAAATTATATGTTTTAGATATTTTTAACATATCTAAAACATATCTGCTGAATTCGATATTTTATACCGAGAAGAACAATAAAGACCTTCAGAAAGGTCTTTAATTATTTCCTGCTTTGGCGTTCTTTAGCTAAGTCTATTTGTGTGTAAATAAATAGATTCTCAAACTCTTTATTATATGCTCTAGTGTATGTTTGGCCCCTAAAAAGGCCTTTAATTATTTCCTGCTGCAGCGTTCTTTGGCTAAGTGTGTATATGTGTATATAAACAGACTCTCATGCTCTTTATTAAATGCTATAATGTATGTCTGTTAAAGTTTAATTACAATCCAGTTTATACAGCAAAATAATATAACCCAACAAATATTTTTTAAAAACAAATAAAATTTTTCATAAAAATTTTAAAACTTTTTTTACATAAAATAATAAAACAAATATCACCCTTTACTCGAAATATTAAATAATTTTTTTTTATATAAAATTTTTAAAATTCCAAAATATTTTCAAAAATGTTTATTGGCTTATCAACTCTATTTTCTCAAGCATTCAAGGTGTTTTCTTTATAATCTATCTGTATACTTATATATGTATATAGTTTATCCCATTTCTCCTTTACTTATTTATTTTGTTGTTGTTATTCTTGTTTTTATATCTTTTGATTTATTTTCTTGTTCTTGTTCTTGTTGTTGCTGTTTTTCTTGTACCGGTAAATATTTCTTGTTCATATTATATAAAAATACTTTATCCATGGTATTTTTGAAATTGCTCTTAATTTCCGGTCACATAAGTTGTAAGTGTAATTATGATTTTAAATTGTGCCGACTTTAATTCTTTAGCTACAACTTCAAGTAAACACAATTTATAATTGGATTGAAATTATATAAAAATATTTTTGTGCTTAAAGAATGTTTGGTAATAAATAAAATAGTAAAAATATTTCAGCTTTTTATGAAAGGATTTCCTTCCTTTTTGTTAGAGAATATAAAATTTAATTTTTTTGATTGATATAATTATTATGGTAAATTAAAAATTTAAAAGTAAATTTATTTTCAGTAAAAACTTTAAATACAAATGAAAGAATTATAAATATTGAAATGTTATTAAATATAAAATATTTTATTATCAAAATTCTTAATGATAGTAACAAACTAAAACTAAATTTGAATCATATATCCTATAATTTCATTGTCGTCATATTTGTTCGAATAAAACAGTTTTAAATCTTTGGTACCTTTAATGTAACGAACTATACATTTTAAACTGGTCCAATGAGTGTCACTGGGGTTATTTTGAAATCTACCCAAGTATCCAATTTTATAATATATATCTGGGCGAACACTTAACATGAGGCACATTAAACTTCCTAACATTTGCCGATATGGATTTTTAGTTGGTTCATTTTCACTGTTGTATGTAAGACATAAACCCTTTTTCATTGGAGTTTTTGCTTTATTGCAATCATTCATTGAAAATCTCTTCAATATTCATTCGATATTTATATATATACTTAATTTCATTACACCATTTTTACGATCATATTCGATCTTCGTTCCTAAGTAATATTGAAAACCGAAATAGTTTCTCTATTTCGTTTATATTATTATCACTAATAAGAACATCATCAACATATACTAGTTAATATATAAAATAATTACTATCAAATTGTGTATACAGGCAGGAATAATGTTTCGAACGAACAAATCCTAGTTGGTTTAAGAACTCATTTAATTTTGTCATACCAACACCTTGAGTTTTGTTTTGAGTCCATAACTTGATTTATTAAGTTTGCATACTTGATCAGTAGAAGCTTCTACATCTTCATGGATTTCCATAAAAATATTTTCATTCAAAATTCCGTACAAAAAGGCAGTTTTAACATCAAGTTGATGTAAATGTAAACTCTTTTTGACACTAACTGCTAATACTATACGAATAGGGGAAAGTTTGCTTACAGGGGAATAAGTTTCATCATAATAAATGCCTGCCTTTTAAAGAAATCCCTTTACTACTAAACGAGCTTGATATCGGACTGGATTATCATTTGAGTCTTCTTTAACACGAAATACCCATTTAGACTTAAGAAGCTTTGTGCGTTCTGGGCATGGAACTAATGGCCAAACATTATTTTTCCTCACAGGTTCCAGCTCATCTTTTACAGCCTTTAAACACTTCGATTTGTCTGGACTACTTTCAATATCATTAAAAATTTGGGGCTCTATGATACAGCAACCAGAAATTGCCATATTAGCATGGCCTGTAATGCAATTCAAAATTTTATTTTTCAATCTTTTACTTCTTCTTCTTATTCAAAGCAAATATAAACCCAACATTTGTTTTAGTTCAGATCAAAACCCTAGTCAATCTTGTTCAGAAATTTAATCATATAATCTATTTATTTTTATAACAGGAGAGCCGTAAAGTCCATTAAAATTGTTACATTGCACAGTCGGGCAGAATCGAAATTTTTTGGAAATAAGTCTGTAATTTTGAATTTGTTAGTTTTATACAAAAAGTCGGGCAGAATCGAAATTTTTTGGAAATAAATCTGTAATTTTGAATTTGTTAGTTTTATACAAAATGTTTCATAGGCAAAGCAGAAAAATGCGTTTAAATTAGAGTTTAGAACAAGGGCCCACATACCTTTTAGGAGCGGAGATATGAAGGCTCTAATATATCGATGGCTTCCAAAGCGATATGATTATTATTAGTTTTATTATTATTATTATCATTAACATTATTATTATTATTATTATTATTATTATTATTATTATTATTATTATTATTATTTTTAATGTTATGTTTCATTTTCCTTAAGCTTCCTCTCTCTCTCTCATCTATCTCTATGAGATATTTTATTTATTTAAATTTCGCCAAATCTTTCTACAGTTTTTCTTTTAATATATAGTCCAAAACTTTAATTCGATTTTCTGAAATTTTTACTCAGTTATCTGAAGAAAAAAATTCTCCATTAAACAAAAGAAACTAGATATCTCTTATGAGTTCAAAACTAAACAATTTTGAAATTGAAAATTTATTTATTATTTTTATTTATTATTTAAATTATTTATTATATAATATTATCTACACAAGAGGTACATTTGTTTTCAAGAATTTTTTCTCTATATTATTACCCATTGTTAACCAAAATAAAATTTATTCAAACTTTTATTTAAATTTATTTATAATCAATTACGGTAGCTTATTAATATAACATAAATATTTATTTGTTAATTTTATAATTTTTTCTCATGCTAATTCTTGACTTCTCCCTTAAAAAACAACAACCTCCAAACAATTAACTTAATTCATATTATAATATTTATCTTTTTGATAACAGAATCGTGATAAACCGCTTTTTTTATTTTTGTCAAGGTTATTAAAAGCAAAAAACTATATCATATTAATGTTTATTAAATACCAAATTTGTTTTATCTTGCCACATGTTTTATTTTTTATTTTTATTTAAAACCGATTTATTCAAAAAAATAGTTATTTACATAAGCAGCTCTCTGATCTACATTAAATATTTAATGTGTACTTTTTTTTAAAGCCATAAAATATCAAGTTAAAAAGTAAAAAAAAAAAAGAGACATGATAAAATAAAAATCCGTTAGTAAGCTTTTATTATAACGAAAAAATATATATATATTCACATATATAACATACAGATACAATGTTATTTAAATGTGTATTGTATTTGCGAGTAGCTAGAGTTATTTAAAATTTAGCTCTATTTTATACACATGCTCATATGTCATTTGGATTTAAAGCGTTTTGTTTACTTACAATTTCAATACGATTTACTTTTAATTTTGAAAATTGTATAGCGTGTGTGTGTTTTATTTTTTGTAAACATTTACTGCTGACAGAATTAAATTACAAACTACAACACAATAAATAAACAATAAAATATTTTTGCTGTGGTTACAAAAATATAAAAAAAAAAAAAAAAATAAAATCGAGGATAGAGGAAGAAAAATGTCTATGCAAAAGTTTATTTAACTTAAGATGACAATCGATAATTTTTTGTGTAGCAAAAAACGAGGCAGTAGAAAAAGTTATTTTGAAAATTTTTAGATTTGGTTTTTATGAAAATTTTATTGAAAATTTATTTAGACTTGAAGTAAGACTCATTATGAATTAAAATATGACTGAACGAGAACGAAACTGAATTCTGAATGTAATTCAGAATTTATTTAGACTTGAAGTAATACTGATTAAGTATTAAAATGAAAGAGAAAGAGAACCTTACTGAGCTTGAAATGAATTACAATTAAACTACAACTTTACTGCAACTGAATCAAAACTGAACTAGAACTTGAAATGAATTAAAACTTAACTTGAAAAAATAAAATAAAATAAAAATGAATTAGAACTAAAAAACTGAACTAGAAATGAATTAGAATTGAAATAAAACTAAACTAAAACTGAATATGAACTAAATTGAGCTAATTGACAACTCGATTTTGTTTGGAATCGAATTAGAACTGAACTAGAATTTTAATTGAACGGAAACCAAACTAGAACTATAACTTAACAAGAACTTGAAGTGGAACTGAATTAAACTAGAGATTTCAATCACTAAAAATATAACTATGTTTGTGAGTGTGAAAATAATGCACTTAAAGAAAAGATGAGTTTAATAAATATAATATGTACGTAATACGTGATTTTTCACTCTTCAAGAAATTTTTTTTTTTTACACTTTCACTTTCCTTTCACTTTAATTTATTAAAATTAAAGTAAAAAATATAATTATAAATTCCCACTTTTTTTAAAACATTAATCGTAAGAAATTGATTACCCAACAATTAATTTTCATAATTTTTTACAGTGCATTTAGTACTCTTTGTTCTCTCAGTAACGAAAGTGCGTAGGAATACTTGTGAACTCAGCCAGCACAATTGTGCTATGAAATTGACATCTTTAACTAAAACTGAACTGGTGCTGAAACAGAAATCAAGTAAAACTGAACCAGAACGAAATAAGAACTGAACTGAATAAAAAATTAACCAACTCTGAAGTAGAACTGAATTAGAACTGAACTAGAACTGAACTAGAACTAATACTGAACCAGAGCTGAACTAGAACTGAACTAGAACTAAACTAGAACTGAACTAGAACTGAATTAGAACTGAACACGAACTGAACTAGTACTGAACTAGAATTGAGCTGAACTAGAACTGGAACTGAATTGGAAGAAAACTACAACTGAAAAAGAACTGAATTAGAACAGAACTAGAACTGAATTAGAACTGAACTAGAACTGAACCAGAACTGAACCAGCCCTAATTAAAACTAAACTAGAATTGAGCTGGAAATGAACTAGAATTGAACCAGAACTGAACTAGAAATTAAGTAAAATAGAAATAGAACTAAACCAGATCTATACTAGATTTGAAGTAGAACTGAACTGAAACTGCACTGGATTTGAACTAGAAGTGAACTAAAATTGAACAAAATCTGAGCTGTAAATAAAATATTACTTGAACTGATACAAGATTTTTTTTAGAATAGAACTAGAATTAAACTACATGTAAGAACTGAATTCTAAATAAATCTATAAAAATAGAACAGAAGTTGAACTAACCTAAATCTGGAAAACAACTACAGCTAAGCTAGATTTGAGCTAGAACTGAAGTATAGCTGAACTAAAATTATTTAAAAACAAGTGAGAATGTTATATTCGGCTCGGCCGAATCTATTATACCCACCATCAAGTTTTCCAAATTTTACATTATATGGAAAGTGGGCCGGTAAAGTGTACGGACCAAGCCTACTTTTTGGTTTCCAAATTTATATTGACCTTCAAACTATACGTACAAAATACGTTTCGTTATCGTACATACTCTTATTT
>MINK01014507.1:0-12460 GCA_001735545.1 Phormia regina
TGCAAGAACTTTAGCATCTGCTAATCCCGATGAGACTAACGAAATATATAAATGGTATGCCGGAAAATACAGTGACGATGTTTATTATGCGCTTATCGAATACCTGCCACTGTGTTTTGTGGAATTGAGTAAAGACGAATGGAACAATGCTGGAGTCAACGTAATTGAAGCAGAATACAAACATGATAGATCAATCGATGCAATACTTAAAATGGGTCTCGATATCGCACAAGCAATTGATCATCTACACAAAAAGGGATTACTACATCTTGACGTATGTCTAGACAATATAAGAGGCTGTACAAACGAAGAAGGTGATTGGACGTTTAAATTGTTTTCACATAATTTCATAGCCGAAATGTTGCCTGAAGGCATGACACCTAGTGAAATTCGTTTAAAAGGTTACAAAGCACCTGAAATCAATGCTGAAGGCTATAATCTTCGTCATTCAGACGTTTATTGTTTAGGAAGAGTACTTTACTATTGTCAAGAAGATTATAGAAGACTGTGCACAAGAAAAACAAGGAACGATCATGTCTTGCAGGATCCAAGAAAGCTTGATATTTTGCAGTCAGTAGTTGGCAAAATTGATGATAAAAATGTTGAGGAAAGACCACGCATTGATGAGGTTATTAAAATTTTACAGGCGGCTCTTGAAGAAGTATAAAATTAAAGAAAGAATAAAAATAAGTTACGTTACACTTTATCCGACGCAGAGTCAATTTATCAAATTTACATCCATAATCTTGATAAAATGATATTTTTGTCACGAATTAACGGCATAAGCCGAAGAGAGTAATAAATGTAAGGCATTCGGCTCTGAAAAATGCATTTTTTTAGGTGTAGATTTAAATATTTCTATAAGCATGAAAATACTTTTAAACTAATTGCGAGAGTCATTTGCAATCATTTTACTTTTCTCTGAAAAATAATGTTACTAGATTTTTGTTCTTTTGTTTAGATCAGAAGGTGAATAATCAAATTCCTCTTTCTAAGGGGCCATCTAGTTTTTGATACGAATCTCTTTGCGATGATTGTGTCAAAATAGCCCGAGGGGCGGCTTTAACCAAAGAACATTTTAAACATTCCAAATTTAGTCAAAAGATCAAGTTACACTTGTAAAGTCTTATGTAGATTGCATGACCAGTTCACGGAATATTTTTTGGTACCATAATATGTCTAATTTTGAAACAATCACTGCATCTTCTTTTTTAATAAAAAGCTAATTGAAATATATAAAAGAGTTCAAATTCATATCTCATTTTTAAAAAACAGCCACGTATCACCTATTTTTTTATGTATATACTAGCAAAACACTAATGGTGTACACATTCATGTTTTTTTTTCGATCTGAACAAGCATAGGCTGTCTAGCATTTGTATTAATGTAGCAAATAATTGACTTTTTACGTTTTATTGATAAACTACTATTGAGATTTGTACCGTGCACATGATCTTTTGCTATCGATATTGCATTTGGTAATTTCTAAGTACAACTTCGGAAGCTCTAGAATTATACTTGTCGATAAAATAGTCGTATTTATTTAAATTACTCATTTTATGGGTATAATAAAATAGAAGTACAAAAGGATGTACGACATCCCCCTCACCATACTAAACCGCCTCCTGATGCTTCAAATGCTTTTTGTTTGCCCGCAAATGCTTTTCATTTTTCTTGACTCTATATGAGTCTTCATTAATCCGTTCTATTATAGTGTATCCGTCAGCCCAATGGGAATTCAATTTACTTTGTATTTGATCGCGATAAACTAACACTTTGTCACCATTTCTAAAATCATTTCTACATTTAATTTTACCCTTAACAATGTTTTTCTCTGAATATTTTTGAAATGACGAGTCGCGCTGGTGGTGTAAATGAGGTATGGAATAATTCTTTTGTGTTGCATGATGAGCCTTGTCAATGTCGAAGGTTGGGGTCTTTCCAAATTTGAAAATGTATGGGGACGTCTTTATGACTCTGTTGTAAGATACATTGGTGGCAAACACTGCTCTCAATACTTGTTTCTGCCAGTCTAACTTTCCAAACTCACACAATTTCTTTATTTTTCTGAATAATGTCTGGTTTGTTCTTTCAACTAAACCAACAGTCTCATGGTGATCTGGTGAACAAGTCTGGTGTTTTATGCCATATGTGGTACATAGGGAGCTAAAATCTTGGTTAATAAATTCCAGCCCATTGTCAGTCAGAATTCTTTCGGGTATGCCGTTTTTGTCTATAATAAGGTTCTTTATTGCACATGTAATTGCTTTCCCAGTTTTGTTGTTAAGAATGCATGCTTCAACCCATTTTGAATAGTGGTCGATAGCAACCAAAATAAATTTGTTTTCACCTTTATTGTTTTCAAGACGTCCAATTAAATCCACCTCCCATATTTCGTTTGGTCTGGATGATTTAATGACTCTGTTTAGTGTATTCATTGGTTTGTCATCTCCTTTTCTGCATGTTAAACAATTTTTAACAAAGAAGTCAATGTCTCTATTCATTTCAGTCCAATTATACTTAGAATTCAGCAGGAATTTCATTGTTGTCGCTGAAGCATGACCCGCTTGCATATGGTAGTTGTTAAGTATTTGCTTTTTTTGTTCAGATGTAAGCTCGCTAACTTTTTCATGTTTTTGATTGATAATATTTACTTGACAATATCTGCTTAATCCATCTGCAGCATTATTTTCACCTTTTATGTATATTGGTGTAAAATTATACTCCTGGAGTTTCAATGACCATCTTAAAAATCTACCTGTAAGGTTTTTAGCACTCCACAGATATTCCAGCGCTTTATGGTCTGTTTTCAGCTTAAACTGTTTACCAAGTAAATAGTGTCTAAAATACTCAACACATTTTACAATTGCAAGCAGTTCTCTGTCTGTGACGCTGTAATTTCTCTGCGCTTTATCTAGAGTTTTAGAATATGTGTAAATTAAATTTTCAACTCCATTGTCATCTACCTGTGTTAATATACCTCCAATACCTACAGAGGATGCATCAGTCGTTAGTATAAATTCCTTACTTAAGTCTGGCATAGCTCTATAGGTAATGCACTTTATCCTAGTTTTCAAGTAATTAAATGCTTTATTGAGCTTGTCGTCCCATTGTATTTTAGCAATGCTTCTCTTTGATTGATTTTTCAATAATTGGTGTAATGGTGCCGAAGTTTCAGCAAATTGTCTGACAAAGTGTCGTACGTAGTTAGCCAACCCTAAGAAAGCTCTAAGCTCTCTTATATTTTCCGGTCTTCTATAATTGCTTATTGCATCAATTTTTGCTGGATCGGGTTCCACTTTGTTTTTTGAAATAACACTGCCCAATACCTTTATTTCTTGCTTGAAAAAATGACATTTCTTTTTGTTTAAGGTTATACCATTCGCCCGCATCTTACCTAACGTAATTTCAACATGTCTTTTGTGTTCGTCTAATGTCTTGCTAAAAATAATTACATCATCTAAGTATGCTAAGACATACTCTTTCATGCTAGCACTGCAAACTGTGTCCATCACCCTTTGGAATGTGCTTGGAGCATTGCACAACCCAAAAGGCATTCTTGTAAATTCGTAAAATCCATTATTATACGAGAATGCTGTCTTAGGAATGCTACTCTCGTCAATTGCAATCTGATTATAGCCGCTTGTCGCATCTAACGTAGTGAAATAACAAGCACCTGCCAAACTATCAATAATTTCGTCCATTCTAGGCAAGGGGTAGTTATCTTTTATTGTACACGAATTTAATCGTCTATAATCGATGCAAAGCCTCAGTGTATTGTCTTGTTTTCGTACTGGGACTATTCTGGAGCACCAAGGGCTATTTGATGGTCTTATAATACCATTCTTGAGTAGTTTACTTATTTCGGCATTTATTTCCTCTCTCCAATGGACTGGTAGTCTGCTATTTATTTCCTTGAATGGTTTGCTATTACCAGTCTCAATGCAATGCTTTGCTGTGGTGCATATTCTATATGGATTAATCTCGTCGTGAAATATGGAAGAAAATTTATCCAATATTTCTGTTTTGCATTCTGTAACATCCTCGGTTGTAAGTTGATTGACAGATTTTTGTTGCATAAGTTTTTCGGTAATGTTAAATATCGAATAGGGAAACTTTTTTATAAAGTCAACTCCCATTATCAGATAATCCTCCGCTTTGTCAGTAACGTAAAAATTTGCACTGTATTTTGATGTGTTGATTGTCAAAGGCAGATTTTCAACATATCCAATAATTTTAATGTTATTTCCACTCGCCGAGAAAGCGCGAATCTTTTTATTTAGCTGTATTGGTATGGAATTAGGTACCAATTTCTTATTTATCAGCGAAATATCAGCTCCGCTATCAATTAAGCCTTTATGTTTTTGGCCATCAATGCAAATGTCAATTTTAAAAGGATTAGTTCTAATTGTGTCTGGATTAAAAGTCGAATAGCAATGATATTTATTACTATCTCTCTCGCTGCTATTATCGTCTTTTTGCTCCGCCATCACTTCCAAAACTTTTCCATCCCGTGTGCTCATTGTTACGCCTCTGTCTTTTAACTTCTTGATTGTCCAGCAATTGTTAGTGTCGTGTTTGCATTTTCCGTGAAGGAGACACTCGTAAACTAGTGATGTTTTGCCGTGAGGAACTTTTACTTTTCTTTGTTTGTAAAACGTTTGCTGTTTATTGTTGGTATCATTTTGAACTAAATTAATTTCCTGGCTATTTATCTTCTGATATGTTTCTTCACCAGGGAATGCCATCCAGGCAGTTCCTTCAATTGCTCTCAACAAGTCATCCCACACATAATTGTCCAGCGTATCTTGGTATAAAATTGTTCTTATTTCTGCTGGACATTTTAGAATTGTTAGTTTAATAAGCGGCTCTGCATCCATGTATCCCTGCATACTTATAAACGTTGCCATCTCCAACATTTTCTTCATTTCTTCTTGATTCTTCACCACCTTTCCTACCATAAACTGATTGAGTCTCTCCATTTTATTCTTCGTATTGCTAAAACGCTTTCTTAACCGCTCGACAAGTTCCAAAGTGTTAAGTGTGGTAATTGAGTCTACCAAGCCTGCGGCCCAAGTTTGAGCCTTGCCTCTTAACTTAAAGAGTATCAAGCTAGTAGTCTGTGTGTCATTAAAATGGCCTATGGAGCTAATTAGCTTGACCTCTTTGAGCCAAAGATTAATATCTTCATCCTCATTACCATTAAATTCTTTGACAGCATTAGCTGCTGACGCCATGTCGATAAAATAGTCGTATTTATTTAAATTACTCATTTTATGGGTATAATAAAATAGAAGTACAAAAGGATGTACGACACATATAATGAATCAAAATCAAGCATGGCCAAAATAAATCATCAACATTGGAATGTGCACAACAAGTTTATGATCAACAGTATTTTTAATTCCAATGTTGATGGT
Source organism: Phormia regina (assembly GCA_001735545.1). Classification (NCBI taxonomy): domain Eukaryota; kingdom Metazoa; phylum Arthropoda; class Insecta; order Diptera; family Calliphoridae; genus Phormia; species Phormia regina. The sequence goes on from MINK01014507.1 coordinate 5,421, forward strand.
TTATTTTGGCCGACAATCTTTTTTTGTTCGAAATAGCTTTTTATAACACCAATGTGCTAAAAATCTCTTGTCAGAATTGTATTTGGACATGCAGATAGTAATTATCTTATGAAGATACCAGTCACTATAGCTAATGGGAGATGCAGTGAAATTTATTGGTGTGTTGCTATCAACGGTGATTATAACGTGTTTAAGTGCTTTTATAAAAAGCAAATAAAGGAGCATTAAAGGGGTGTAATAATTCAAGGCAATAAAGTTATGTGATTACTTATTTGCAATCGACATCCTTGTCAATTTAGTTTTTTTTGGATAACAATTGTAATACAAAAAAAAGCTATTCTCTCTTATGTACAAAAAAAGAAAATTGTTCCAATATATTGTCAAAGTTCAAACAAATGTTTTTATGAGTAAAAAAAGCATGAGGGTTGATGCTTTCTTGCAGAACAACACTTGTTTTAATTTAAATAAGTCGGTATTTAGAATTCTGCAATAATAAGTTACTTTTCTTTGATTACTTACGTGTTTCTTTATTTGTCCTTCTATTCGAACCCTTTGTAATGTTAGAAGAAAAAAAATCACCTTCTAAGCATAATATTCAAACATACTTCATTACGATTGGGGCTATAAGTGCAGCAATTGGTCGATACAACAAAATGGACTGCTTTATATTCCAATGTCTTTTTTGTTGTTTATAATCATGTGCTCTTTAAACAAGCAAATTTAGTATCACTTAGTAAAAAGCTTAAGTTAGCGTAAGTTGTAGGTCTTTATAAATTATAAATGCCCTGAAATATAGCCTTTTACTTTGTGTATTAGAATTTACTTTACTTGTTTGTCTTGTACTATAAACTGCACAAATCGATCTAACATAGATTAGTGCTTACAAAATTCTTAAAACTTGTGTCATTTTTATTTATGCACCATGCACTATTTCTTTTTTGTTTTAAATCTAAGACATATAAAGCAAAACTGCCATGAAAGACCTTTTTTTCTCCAATCTATTGCATGTTATGGTAAATGTTATTTTTCGGTCTAGGCATGTTATCTGTTGCAACTACGCAAGTATGTAGGTTTCGTCCTCGACGCAAACATCACATGTTTAGACCTATTTATAACTGCTTTATAATCTGCTTAGGCGCCACTGTAGCCCATTAGATACGTCAATTCCCTTCCTAACAACAAAATTTGTTATGTGTCCATTTTATAAGTATAAGGTCAAACGCCTTTACAAGACTCAGTGGCATGATACATTCAAACATCTCAATTGCGGTGCTGAGATATCTGCATACCTATTTGAGAGGAGAAATCCTGAACCTAATGCAATTCTTGATTAAATGTATATTTAAAAGCCACAGACACAAAATAAAATTCTAAAAAACCAAATTTTTAGTCGTTTACAATAATATCTTCAGAATTTAGGTCAAAAACAACAAAAAATTGGTGCTAGTCAATTATATGGTTGGAGGGAAATTATATGGTTGGAGGGAAATTTATGTGGTTGGAGGGAAATTTCAAGACTGACCTTGCACCACTAATTTTCTCTATAGTTTAATACAAAACAAACTGAAAATGGTTGCAATGGACTGTACAGGGCATTTACAACCATCAATATTTGTTTAAATTTTAAATTCTCAATATTTTGGGAGTTTTATATGTTTACAGTTCAATTTGTGCTCCTAATTGACTTGAGAATTAAAGACAACGCTTTTGTACAGTCCAAACCGTTATTATCAAGTCAAAGACTCATGTAAGTAACAACATTTGTTTTTACTGTAAAAATATAACTTAGCATGATGTTACGTAAGCCAACACTTTTACTTAAAACGATAAAGCACAAAATTGCTGTTGTCATGAGCTTTAAACTAAAGTATTTAAAAAAAAGTTACGACTTCATGCGTTAATTAGGCTAGAAAGAAGATATAATGATATCAATTAGAACAAGAATAACGAGTATGGAATGTCGAAAAGGGTTGATATGTCTTGATTTTATATCTCTGACGCATGAGAGATGCGTCTCTAGGTTTTGTTTAAAGTTTTTCTCTTTTCGAAATAAGGGTTGAAAAATCGAAAAAAAAGGAAGTTTTCCCTCCAACCATATAATTGACTAGAACCAAAAAATTCTATCATTCTTACGAAGAAAACTAACTTTATTTTAGTATATTCATAAATTGACGTTTTGTGCTTATTAAACAATTCTCACTAAATTGACTGTTTAATTGTCTGAAATGTATTAATCCTAAAAAGGATTAATTTCATTGCTTTCGTTATTTCTTCGCTTGTAGGAAGTTAAAAAGGAGATTTGTTTGCCAGTGTACTTATTTGGTAGAATTTAGAATGTCCTGTGAAATGCCAAAACATTTATATTTACTAATTTTAATCCTTTCTGTTAAAATTTATGTATTTTACCCCGCAAAAAATGTTACCCATGATTTTCAACTGCTTCTTGCCGTTTGCAGCGTTTTTTGTTTTGACAAAGTACATGGTACATGCAACTGAATGGCAAGGTTATGAGGAAATAAAATCAGCAATAGAAAAAGGCAAAGAGACGTCAGAACAATTTGAAAACAGCTATAAAAACCTAGAGTATGTTGGCATTAGAAACGAAGGAAAATGCACTGGAGACTTACATAAAGTCTTAAGGCTTTATGCCAAGGTTATACAAATTGACAATCTTGACGAGTTTGCTACGGTAATTGAATTGAAGCAAAAATGTGAGACCAAAGATAATAGTTCATTTTACATGTCAAAAATTGCTGCGTGTTTGCATAATTACACACCAGAAAGCTGTAAACAAGTACATGTCATAAAGGATATTTGTCTTACAATCAGAACAATGAAGATGAAGGACTTATATGGGTTTGTAACGGTCAATGAAAGTATAGAAAAGACAAATAAGCTTTATAATTCCTTACAGTCCTTTTTCACTTATTATTATATCTGTAAAGCTGTATCTGTCATAAAAACATACTTAAATAAGTCTGCTTATGAGATTGTCACTGAGTATTTACTAGAAAAATTGAAACAATGCGAAGAAAAGGAAAATGGCAAATTTGACTTTGTTTTAAAAGATTGTGCAGAACTGAAACGCATGATTCTTGAAAAATTTTCGAATGAAGATTTTGCCAAATCTGCGATTGATGAAATATACAAATCGGCTATAGGCATCTCAATGCAAGATTTCTTCGGTGAAATAGTAAATAAGGCAGCTGAAGATATTTTGGCATACCAAACAAGGATTAAACTTGATCATTTTGATCCGTTAACAATCAAATCAGTAATACAAGACTTATATGTTAAGAAATGTAAAGATTCGCTTACTAAATGCGTGAGAATTGGTTACGAGAAAACGTCAGAGACAATACAAGAAGTTGACGATGAGTTGCTTTTTACTGCATACAAGGAGTATGCATTGTGGCTAAAAAATAAAGATTATGCAACCGAGATTTTACCTAGAAAAGACAATCCCGAAGGATTTGTGGAAGAATATAGTTCATGCGATGGGAAACCTGAACTAATGATGGCGCAATATATATCTACCGCTTTTTTGGCTACCATAAACGATTATAAGTATTCTTCCAATCTCTTTAAACTTAGAGACGGATATCAAAACGGATCCATCAAAGTCATTATCAATCAAGAGATAACAGAAGATAATTTTCCACGCATATATACCGTACTAGATAACAGCCTAAAATCCTCTATTGTTTATCATCATCAGATACACTTATTTAATATCGGTAAAGTGTCTGACATGATTGATGGCTTAAAGGAGAACAAAAAATGTAATTTGATTTATCAAAATGTAAATTTTAGTGAAAAAGATGAGTTAAATCGTTTGAGGTCTTGTCTATTACTAAAAAAGAAAGATGATGAGCAAATAGTTAGGATAGGCTGCGGATTTGACTTAATTAATAAAATCCCTGATAGTGGTATACAACTAAATATAGTCATCGCTTCTACGTTCAACCCTGTAAAAATTGTGATTGGGAGCAAAAGGGTTGCGATTAAGTTGACTGAAAAAGTCAGTTTTAAGAAAAGACTATTACAGCGCAATGCAACTAGCTTTCAAAGAGCGCACAAAACGATAAAAATATCAATCAAAACAGATTTTGAAATCTTCAAACTCTATATAAAAACTTACAAAGATAAAAATAGCATCAAATTTAAGGGGGTCAAGTTTGCAAAAACCCAAAAAAGACCATTGTGGTTGCAAGAACGCAAAGCTATATTAGCCAAAAGTTTTTCCAAATGTCAAAATTTAGCAAGATTAATACAATATATACAGGACATGCGATTTATGCCATATTGCTCTAGTTTGATTGATTTATATTTTCCAAGACCTAAGAACTTTGGTGTGGAAGTATTTTCACTTACTGTTATAAGTGATACACAATGTAATCTCAATGCATTAGTCTCTGCAAAATTAGATGATTGCCAAAGCACCATTGAAAAGTTTTATATAGGTAGAGAAGGTACGAACACTGTAAAGTTGCAGATTTTAATGTCAGATTATTCAAATCGCAAAGTTAGCGATGGTCATTGGCATGAACTCGTAAAGCATTTCTTGCATAGCTCTAAAATAACACTTTCTTTTCTCGAGGAGATTTTAGATAAGTTCATTTACGATGAAAATCACTTTGACGCGTCTAACGAACATGATATTGCAGGAGTTAAAACATGCAATTACAAAATTTACGTTTGTGCAATACTCCGTGGCAATCGCAAAACCTTTGTATCTGTATTTGGTAAAGAAATTTACACAAGCTTCGAATATTGTCCGATGTCAAAATTATTAGACATTTATGCAGAATTGGTAAAGGATCCAGAGTATCTAAGCGCTGAACATCCTCTTAACATGTTACACTCAAGCGCAGGAACACCTGTACATCCAATTGCGTACATGTTTAAGGTTTTGTCATATCCAAAGTCAAACTTGTTAAAACTAATGGATATGAATTTAAGTTATAGTGATAACAAAAAAACGTACAAAGACTTGAGCGAACATATAGCTCACTACATCCATGCAGACATGGATATGGAAAAAAGCACTGCAAACGGAACCATTTCAGATAGTGATGTGGGAAAGCCGAGTATTGCAAGCATTCAAGAGATCCTAAATCATGAAGTGCATTACTTGATTAAAAAAATTAATCAGCATCGAGATGAAATAAATCGAAAAACGAAAATAAGGGCAGCAATGTTTGCAGCTGAAAGTTTCGATAGTGAGGATGAAAAAGAAATTGCTGAGTTGAAGTCAATATTGTTACAGGAAGAATAATGGAATAAAGGATTTAAATAACATTGATGTTGAATATTTTTTTCGAGTAATTGTCCGTTTTGCGTCAAATAAATATTGAACCTTTCGTTATGACCTTTATAGAGCCTAAATTTTATACACAAAAGTGTTTTCTGTGAGACAAAATATTTCGGTTTTTTGCACTAAATAACATAAACTTTTTAATCATACCACAGATTTCGCCGCAAACACTCGGAGACAGCATTATCATAGCATTTTTATTACTTACAATTTGAGCTGTTGATTTCACGTGCAGATCGCAATCAGTTCAAATAATACATATTTTTATGTCAAAAAGGTTAAATACGCAAATACAAAGCCCACATAAGGAAAAAATGTATTTTATTAACACTATTAGTTGCTAGAATGATTGATTGACCCAAAATCCATTCTCAATAAAAAGAGTTAACTCTCCATATGGTTTAGTTTCAAAAAAACGCCTTGCCTTAGTCTTTAATATTTCCAACTAAATCATGCCGATCTTTTTTCGTGTCGCAAACAAGCCTAAAACGTAGCATTTTTTTATGTCATTTAGGATAAACGCTAAAATAGATAAATTGAAAAGTATGTAAATGCAAATTGCTTCTCCATTGCTTCGTAACTGCGCTTAACATAAAAAAAAGATAGTAATACTAATACACTCAAATAATTGCACCATAAATATATCCAAAGAAAAATTTTACGTAGGGCAAAATCCCCGTTATGAAACGCATGGCTCACACTATCATAATTTTGACTTTCGTTATTAAGGTTAAATAGTTTAGTAATTTCTTTGCGGTTTTAGAGATCAAATTCATTAATCGCTTAGATAAAATAAAACAACAAAAAAAAATAATTTAATTCTAATTTTGACATCGTAAGAGAGGTATTTATGTCCGGGCCTAATTTTCTAATGTTTTATTATAGAAGAATAATATCTATTTCTTAGTTTAATTTTACCCCATTTATTTTTTTCTAAACGTAGTAGATCAATTTTTTTAACAAAATTTCACCCATTTTACATTTGTTTTTATGGATTATTATGTCAAACAATGCAAGTGATGTACGCTGTAGAATTAAATATATTATTTTGCAGAATTTTATATCTCAAAATGTTATCTAAAAGAAAAATCAAATTTCTGCGTCATTTAGCTCTAAAAAACAATTCAGGACTTTTTTTAATACAAATATCTAATAATGTCTATTCCAATTAATCAAAGGTAAGACGATTGCAATTGTTTAATAGGAGTTTTTTACCGTCAAAAACCCTGGAATTATTAGTATCGCACTAAACGATCTGCATATACAATCTTAACACAAATTTTTTAGAAAATGAGTATAAATCATATAACCTTATTTGCGTCGAAAAATGATTTACTTTAAATTTTGTCGCTGATTGACGAGATATGTATATAAGAAAAACAAGTTAAAACTATCTAGATCTTAGTTAATTATTTCTTCGAAAACAAATTTGATCTTTTGTTCGCAGGTTGCGATACTAAATCCCTATTTTGTTTCTTATCTTCTCGTCACCATATTAGTTGCACAAAAGCTTTCTGTTGCTTCTTAATGACATTACTTACTTCTGTATCATTCTCAATGCTTCTTATTTACTCATAAGTATGACTTTGAGAGTCTTTATGCTACACAAAACTGAGTATATTCCTGAATTATGTTTCTAACGCCTACCCAGCTCATTATTTGCGATCTTAGAACAACGTCATCGTACTCTACTGACTGATTGCATTTCTCTGTTTTTGCTTTG
>MINK01014508.1:0-22177 GCA_001735545.1 Phormia regina
TATAATGCTACTTATAAATTCGTCTATTGGGTCCGTATTCTTATATGTAACTCGCGCGCAGTTTTTCTTCTCATTATCAAATACATTAACACAACACAACACAACACAATGCAACAAACATACAAGTGAACTGAATTGAACCGACGAAGTGAGTGTATAAACAAACAAACAAACAAACAAACCAACCGACGAAAGAATCGATGAATATTATATCAAACAAACATACAAATACATATAATGAACGTGTGTTAAAATAAAAGCTACTCTTTTTTTTTACTTTCTTATAATTCTCAAAACAAATTGATTCTTTTACACTTCTTTTTTTTTAATATGTATTTTTGTTATTGTTATTTGCGTATATTTTTTATGTGCTGCGTCCAATGTTTTATTTTATTTTTTATTTACATACATATGTGTATGAGTGTGTCTGTATTTGCGTTCGTTGGCTTTTCGTATGCTTTTTTATGTTTATTTTGCTTTTCTTCTGTGTTTTTTTTTTGTTCTTGTGTTTTAGCTTTTTTTTTCGTATTATATTTTACATTTTTCACCTCTTATTTTTAAACGTTCTCACATTCTTTTCATGTTTGTGTTTTGCTTGTGTATTTTATTTTATTATATTTTGTGCTGGAGCTTATTTGTTTTTGTTGTCTTTGGTAGTATTTTTGTGTGTGTGTGTTTTTGCTTCGTTGTATTGTGCATTTTTTTCTGTATTTTTGTTTGGTTTCTTTCTTTTATATGTAGACTTGAACGTATATTAACCTCAACTGGAAATATTGCAACCTATAAAAGAATTTTACTCTAGCAACAACATTAACATTATACTGCTACAACTGCTTGCTATACAACAATAACAATATAAGCAAGCAACTATTGCTGCTATTCCCGACCTAGCCAGCGACAATATTTGTTGAACACCACAACTCAGCGTTCGCACAACACACTTGAAGTTGTTTTTCTTTTTATTATTGGATTTATATGGTATTTTTTGTTGTTGTCGTTGTTGTTGCTATTAAACTATTCATTTCTGTTGTTGTTGTTGTACTGGTTTACTTATACATGTAGCATTGGCACAAACAAATCGCTGGTTGTTATCAGTGATTTTGTTTTAAAAGAAAATTGTCTGATTTGTTATGCCTCGACATTAGTCAACTACTTATAGTGAGTGTGAAATTATATATGGGTGGGGGGGATTTTAATGGTTAAATAAAAAAAATGTAGATTCGAATGAAGGTGTTATAAAGTGATAATAATACTTTGACAGATAAAAATTTATGCCTCTGGGAAAGATAAATACAAATGTATATTGGATTTTAAGTATTATCAATCGGATTAAAATCCAGAGATAGAATTATAAACTACATTAATTTTATGAATTGCAAACAGAAAAATACAAATTTTTCGTACAAAATATTAGTTAAAATTAAATGTTTGTTAAAGTGTTTCCTTTGTTATTAACCGCTTGGCCATAAAACTCCTTACAGATATCAGCTTTAAATAAATCACGAACTTTTCTCTAACAAAACCTTCGAGAACGACTATCGAAGGCGTTCGAGAATGAACTCGTAGAATTCACCTGTCGTTCAGTTTGTGGCAGCAAATCGATCGATATCGAATATTCGTTTATGATATAGATATCGAAAAAATAAGTGATATCGTTAGCGAAACGGATAAATATTCGTTTTTGATATCGAAATTTATTCGAAATCGATATTACTAACGAATCGTTGGCAATAGTTCTATTCTGTTTCATTTTCATTTTGTTTTCCATTTAAAATTTAGAACTAAAAGCTGATTTAATGTTTAAAGAAATTTTTTGTAAAAAAATACATTTAAATGACAACCTTATAAAACATGTCGACATAGTGATGCATGGCGATGGTCGCAGGCGAAGTCCCAATAATATTAGTTTTTCTGTTGCCAAAGTCCACTTTGTTTAGGTTAAAGTTTACTGAATTAATCTGTAAGAAAAAAATTATCTTTTAGATAAATATGTTATTTAGCGAATACCTCATTCATGTAGCAATGGTACTCACCATTTTGTTAGAAAGGGTTTTTAAAGGTGAACTTACATCCCAAACTTAATTATCATTTACCACCGATGAATACAGCTATGACTAAAGAATGACACGTACTAACAAGAATATGCACATTTCTTTGAATTCTTCAAAATTTCTCGTAACTTAACTATCGGGAAATTATCTATTAAGTTACGATACTACGAACATTCACTTCTTATTTAATTTTTTATAATTCCTCGAATATATTTGTTTCCAAAATTGTTCGTTTTTGCGAACATTCACTAATTTCTTATATCAGGTCAAACGGGTAAACAGTATTATTTGAAAATATATTTGGAAAGGCCAGAAAACTGTAAGCATATTAAAAATATTGCCCATGTCACTGGTATAGTTTTTGTACCAAGAGAGGTCAGTTCTCCAAATTGTGCGGAGTTAAGGTCGGTGGATAAATGTTGGGTTCTATGAAAAGAGTATTGAAGACCATAAAGAGGGTTGTCCAAAATATCGAGGATTTTAAAAGGAAAACTAGTCAGATTTTTTGAAAAAAGAAATTGACTGAAACAACTATTAAATATCTAATGAAAGGGTTATCAATATAGGTCCCCAAATTCAAAACTTATGGCTAGAACTATGCGAATTATATTTTTCTGTGAACTTTAATATAATACCAATTAAATATAAAAAAGTTCAACCTTTTGCAGATTATTACATTTTATTTATGTTAAGATATTTTCCAACGCGGATAGAACAAAATATTTCTTTTATTTTCTTAAACTTAATATGGATTTTTATTTTTTAAATATTCTTTGGATTTTTTTATAGAATTCTAAATAATATTGTTGCAGGAATCATATAAATTATGGATCTGATAAAAAGCAAAATTAATTTAAAACTTTAAAAACATTATTGAGGTTATTCCCAAAGTTGTGATAATATTAATTCACTTAAAAAATATTTTTTTTGTTCTGGATTATAAAATGTTATTATTGGTTTTAAAAGTAATCTTAATGTAAATTCGTGCTAAGCTAAATCGGAGTCTTTTTGGGGAAACAGTTTCCCCCAAAGTTTAGCCAAACTTTGTAAATGTTGAAAAAATTTTCAAAAGGCAAAAGTGATATTAATAAATGTTGGCGATATTAGTGAAACAGACAACGGATATTTTTCGAGCTAAGGCCTTTGCAACGCACAGTGGTTCCAAATGGTTTTTTATTTTTATTTTTATTTTTTTATTTTTGTGAACCATTGGAAATATTTAAACAAAAGAAAATGGCTAAGGTGCTTCCGAGTAGATTTGGAGTAATATTGGCTCCAAGTGGGTCACGGGTGTAGAAGTTAGATCTTTGAAGTTGCCAAAAATTTAAATTTAAAAAAATGTGGATAGTCCTTGTAAATATCTACAAAAAACATCCATATATGTGCTAGTTATCTCCTTTAGTTTAAGAGATATTTGGGTCGAAGCGACTTTTTCTCTCAGTTTGCAAAATTGTTTACAAAATTCTAAATTTAATGTAAAACAAAATCGAAGTCTCCCTGGGAAACGGGTTCCTCTCAAGTCCTATCCAAACTTTGTAAATTCCAAAAAAAAAAAAAATTATTATTTTTTTCTTAAATTCAAATGTGTTAAACCCAAAATTAACATTAAAATATAGTCTTATAAGTTGGACGCCTTTAATATCGGATGACTATATGAAAAAAAAATAAATCATTTATTGTAACAAGTTTTGCCCGACCAGAGCTAAAGTGGATGCTTTTTTAATTCCTTGATTTTAGAACAAGTTTATATTGTGACAAAATTTCATTGGAATATTATTTCTCGAAAATACTTAAAACATGCAACGGCCGATCATTTAAATGAGAAATTATACTTTTGAAAGAAGTTTTCAGAGACCGATATTTTGAATATTTATTGCGAAAAAGTGGGTGTTTATTTAATTTTCTGGTTTTAGAACAATTTATCTTAAATTTTCATTGGAATACCTTTATTCATTTAAATTTTATTAAGGCCTTAATATTAACATTAACTTATCAAAAATATATTTGAAAATCTTCGGGTCCAAAAATATGCTCTAAAATATTAAAAAAGCAGAAAAATGACAAAATTCTTTAAAACCAATAAAATTTAATAACAGATGGTGATAATATCCGACAGTAAAGGGAATTTATTAAATAATTTATTTCTCTTTCAAATATTCATAATTTAATTTTGATAATCTTATAATTTAAGAATATTTTTATTAGAACCGGTTTTTGAAATCGTACAGATTATATTTCCATCTGCATTTCGTTTTGTTTTTAATTGATAATAATATAATACAAATAACCATACAATTTTAGAAATATGTATTTGTTTGTCAGCATTCCGTTAATAACATGTTAGACTGCTGCTAATGCGAAAAAAGACAAAAAACTAAAAAACTAAATAAAACAGGCTGCTGTGAAATACTTATAATGATGACGTACATATCCATGTACCATATTTATGTTTATGGTTAGAAATATTGCATATGAGTGCCTAAATTATGTTTTTAGGCACTGACTACTGCATCCGATATTCATAGTGTAGACAAATTACAAACATAACATACATATATGTATATATAAGTATGTAAATATGTATGTATGTATGTATGTATGTATGTATGTATGTATGTATGTATGTATGTATGTATGTTAGTAGAAATATTAAAAACAAAATTAAGGAGGGGGATATTTGTTGCTGTTATTATTTTAATTATTACTCTTATTGCTATAATTGTTGCTGCTGCTGTTGTTGGTTATGTTTCATATTAATTATTTAGCCAGTTCTGTAACACACATACATACTTGTTTAAAATGTACATATGTGTGCGTGTGTGCATATGTATATATAACTGTAAATTTAAAATTTGTGGTTAAAACTGAACTAAGTTTAAAAACGAAATACGAATTTAATTATGAAAAAAAACGGAACTATTTTATAATTTTTATATATTTATGAGACTCAAAACCATTTAGAAAATCCATATTGTCCGCTAATGTTTTTATATAATAATTCAAATGACATCTCCTGACTTTTTCATAAATTTATTTCAAAGGTAATTTTTAATTTAGTATTTAAATAAATATATTTCAATACTATTGAAATCTGCTATTTGGATTATATTTTTAAAATACAATTTTTCCTGCTTATTAAATTAATTTTTTTTTTAATTTTTCTATATTTTTGCTAAAATTGAGTACATCTACCAGTCACTTGTGCTTTTTTAATATATAAATACCTTCACATAGACATGAGAACAACATAGAAACAACACTGACACACTTGCTACTATTTAGCATTTATGATAATGTACGTATGTATGTGTTTCTGTCATTTTGAAAGTTTGACTGGCAGACTGGTTAGTTGTTGTGTTGACTGACTGGGTGGTTTTGTCGTAACTGGCTGTTTGGCGTTGAATTAGAAATATTTTTTTTTTTAGCGTCAACGTCCCCGAAGGCAATTGTAGAAAATTTGTTTGCGGTAATAATCTTCTGAGTACTGATGTTGTATGCATGTTGGCTGTTGTTGCAAGCTTGCCACCAATTTTTACACTTAACAATTTTTTTTTAATTAAGTTATGAGACTTTGGCATTAATACTTTTCCCTCTTTTTTTTTCTATCTATTTTCAGGTGAATATTGTTGTCCATTATTTTAACATTTTACTTAAAATAAAATATTATATTATTATATGTGTTGGTATGTATGCAATTTGGAATTTATTTCTTTTAAGTCAAACATAACTTTAGTAAAATATAAAAAAATATATATATATTTTACTATTTTTTTCTCGAATTTTAAAAGTGTATAATTTTTTTTAAGTGTATCTTAGTAATTTATTTTATTTTAACTAGACAATTTTATGTTGCCAACATCATTTGAAAGTATGTATTTATCTATATTATCGTATCTATGTATCTATGATGCCAATATTAATACAGCATTTTCTACAACATTGTTGTTATTAGTAGTGTGTTAATATTATACTGTCGTTGCAACATTTAAACTTCTTTCTATAGAACTCTTAACTTATTTACTTATTTTGTCTACCTTTCTGATGACGCTTTTTCATTTATGCTATCTCTATCGTTTGCCTATTACCCAACTTACATTTATATTCATGATATGTTTTTAGCGATTAGAAATTATGAATTAAGACTCCTGAAAGTGTCAGTAATGAAATATTCCATAAATTTGTGTTGCGCGGGCTCACACGCAGCAATTTTTCTTGCCGCAATTCTGAGTTTATAGGAGAGAGAGGAGAAGAGAATACTAACCTTTTATATTCTCTTTACCTCTCTCGTCTTCTGAAGTAAGAAAAATTGCTATGTGTGAACCGCGACTAACACTTTTTTAGTTTTAAACAAAAATTTATATAGTATTTTTTTCTGATAATTAAAATTTATTTGTTGTCGAATTGTATGATTACTACTTTGTTTTACCTGAGTATTAATCATAGTTTAATAGTATCGGTCCATAATTGACCATAAGAGTCCATGTTCTCAACATCTGTTGTCTGAATTTGATACTCTTTGCTGAAGATATTCATCACGCCCAGAAGTGAAATTATTTAGCATATTTTTAACTGATGTGGGCTGAAATGGAATTGCTTCTCTATGCTGAAGAGGTTCATAATTATCAGAAGTGGAATGATTGTGTAAATTTTTAGGAAATATTTTGTTAGTTCGATATTGATATCAACTACTTCATCATTTTGTAATTGGGTATATGGAAATATTATTCGACATTTTGTGATTTTCATGTCTTCATTCTATCATCAATTTTTATAATAATTTCTTCTAACCATTTTCTCTTGCAAGAGAAATTCCTCCTAGCGTGCACAAGTTCATTTAATTTGAATTTTGTTTGATTTTCCACTTTGAAGTATTTTCAAGGAAATTAACATTTAATTTTACGAGATTGGCGTCCATGAAACAATTCTGTATTTGGAGTTGATCTATATGTTCCGCTAATCCATTTGAAGAAGGATGGAATGGTGCACAAGATATACGCTCAATTGACTTTTTTCGACAAAATTCGTTAAACTCTTTGAAAGTAAATTGGCTTCCATTATTACTTACGATTGTAGTAGAAAGCCCTTAAACTGGAAAAATTTCTTGCAGAACATGAATAGTAGTAGATGAGGTTGACGCTGTTAACATATCAGTTGCATAGGGAAACCTATTAACCACATCTTAGAAAAAAAGGGACCAGCAAAATCAATATGAATTCTATCCCAGGGTTGAGTGGCTTCAGGACAAGATGAAAACTGACGACTTGGATTATTACTAAATTCATGACAAGTAGGTCAACTACTTGTTTTCAATAGCATCATCTATTTTAGTAAACCAAACATAACGAAGAGCTAGTTTCTTCATTCGACTTTTACCCCAATGACCATCATGACTCACTACTCTTAAGTGATCAGTTTGTCAACTCCAATTACAACAGATAAGGAAATTTTTCGTGAATAATATTAATTCATTCTCTGTGAGATTTTGGAATCTTGTTAGGCCAACCTTCAGAAATATATTGCGATACTAGTTTCAGAACAGTATCTCTTCTTGTATGACCTGCTACAATACAGCAATCGTTAGGAAAGTCTGTTAGATTTGATTCGTATATATTTTCAATATCAAGTATATTTTGATCGTAAAGGTCGACCACGATATCTTCAACAGCGGGAAGTCTTGATAATGCATCTGCATTTGCATGACACTTTGTATTTTTATAACGAATTTTCTAGTAATATGATTGTAGAATAATTGTCCATCTTTAAAGTCGATGTAGTGTCATAATAGGGAGTTGTTTATGTGGATAAAATAAGTTTGTTTGCTTAGTGATCTGTGGTTAATTCGAAATGTCGCCCACAGATATATTGATGGAAACGCGTTACGCTAAAAATAATTCCTAGGGCTTCTTTTTCAATTTATAAATATATACATCGACTAACATTTATAGTTTGCGATGCAAATTCTATTGATTTTTCTGAACCATCTGCATAGCGATGTGATAATACAGCTCCTAAGCCGTTTTCGCTGGCATTAGTTGAAAAAATTATTGGCAATTTTTCATCGTAATGAAAAATGAGTATTTGAAAAGCTTTCTTTTGTTGTAGGCCCCAAGCAAATCCGGCGTTATTCTTTCTTAACTCATTTAAAGAGCCAGCTTTTATGACGTAATTCTAAAAATGTTAAATATCCATATATTAATAATTTAAAAAAAAATGAGTGGAATGTATTTTGATCGCATAATTTCTCTAAAGACTTTTTTTAATAAAATAACTGCATTATTCATAATACAATTTTCAAATTTATAAACGCTTTATACAGTGCCTTGATTTGTATGGGGACAAAAAAAAGTTGAAAATGTACTCCTCAAAAATTGAAGTTTGATATGTTTTAAAGTAATTCACAAAATATTTTGGTTTTATTATTTAATTTACGTGAGCTGGACCATCTTTAAAATACCTCCAAAAATACATAGAAAAACGACATCTACAACATATTAAGCAAAAACTTATTTAAAATTTGTTTTCATTCTCGCGAAATTAAAATTTTAGTAAAATTTTCAATGATTTTATTTTAAATAGTATTTTATTAAAGTTTGAATATTTTGGCCTTTTTTGATCATTTATATTTTAGGGCATCATTGGAAAGCTCTCATTAAATACTTTTGATATGTGCACTTATTTAACCCTTTAGGACAAATAAAATTTTGAGATTTTCAGTTCATAATTGGTTAAGTTAATTTTAATGGCAAATAAATAATTAGAAAATTGACCAAAAAAGCTGTAAATTCCTGCAAATTAGTCGCTAAATTTCAAAAATTTTGTTTTACTCGATTATTATTGCGGTTTTAAATGAACTAATTATCTTTTTCACAAATTTATCAATATTTAAGGGTAAGAGTAATACTTCCATGCGATTTATTTGCAAAAATTCCAAATTTAACCCCTAAGAACTAAATGTATAAAATAGTAGCAGGATAGACCATTCCTCTGGTATATTAAAACCTAATATATTTTGAAAATTTTCCAAAATGATTGAATTACAAGTTTCTAAATATTTTGCGACTGAAAAGAGACATGATAATAACTTAAACGAATATTCATGGTCATAGTATGCCTCTTTTATAATTTGGCGTTAATTTTCATATAACTTAAATTTTGATAATGATATGAAGAAAATACGTAATTTTAGAGGTGTTTTGAAAATGGTCCAGCTCACGTAAATTTAAAAATTGAGATGTTATATTTTGGGAGTCATATAATAACATACTAATCTTCATTTGCAACTTTTTGTTTCTTGTAAGGCACTTTAACATACATATTTTTTTTCAAATTTAATTCAATACATAAATGTCGTTTTTATTCACAAATTAGTGATAAATCTCTTTAAAAAATCACTATTAATCATTATTATTTTTTAATATTTCTTTATAATTTTTAAGTTTTTTTCACTAATTTGTGAATAAAATCTACATAAAAAGAGTTTAATATCTTCATAACGGTTGACCGTATTAATTCATAATGTAAGATTGATTTGAAGACAATTTTAATAATATTTTTTTAATGTTTTTTAATAAAATCGGACAAATCGTTTTCGAAATATGCATAAATATATAGTATAACATAATTTTACAAATCCCGATTTATTACGAAAATTATAGACAATTCAAAAAAGTACTTATTAATACCGTTTAACCGAATAGATTGATAAACAAACCCGCTTTTCCCTGTACTAAACATTTATTTGTCAGTGCTATTCATGGGATATTGCTATCAAACTATAAATAATAATAATAACATGATTACAAAATTTGAATAGTTGTCATATTCGTTTATCACCTAATTATTTAAATGAAACTTTGTTTACAACCATATTAAAGCTGAATGTTATTATAAAACAAAATGTTTATGGGGTTATCATGGGATTCTGTTATTGCTGAGAAAAGCAATTTAAGACTTTTTTTTTTTTGTATTTTCAATTTTTTAACTTTTCTTTTTGCTAGACGAGTGTTTTTTTTTATATATATTTTTTTTTTTTGCTTTTCGCTTTACTGGTGCGTTCATTAAACCCAATAGCTGGAGGCATATTTTAAAATGATAATAGACAGGAGTTGCGGGAATAAAGCAACCTCGTTTTTTTTGTATTTATTTATTTTTTCATTTTTTTTTTATAAAAAAAAAAAAACTCATATATTTTTTATACTCTATATTCGTATATAGTATAATATTCAAACACAAACATACAATATGTAATTCAGTTCTTATATATGTTTTTATGAACCATATAAATAAATGAGTAAAATTATTATCGTACTGAGAATAATGTAAATTTTCCTATGGAAAATAATGCTTATACAATTACTTACAAATATATATTTACTTACATACATATATACACATACATACATGCATATATTGTTTTATTCTACTTCTGTTTCTCAGTTCCTTTAATTTGATTTGATTCTATTAAAGTTTATCTTAAACATATGTCCACAGACACATATACATATATATGTACTATATACTGTATTGTTAAATATGTAATAATGATGATTGGGAGGGAGGGAGTAGGAAGTAGAATGAACACGAGTATTTATTTTATAAGAGTTAAAATGTATAACTCTTGTCAGTTTTGTGGTATTTTAAGATGACATTTATTATTTACTATATGTATATGTGTGTGTATGAGTCTATAAACAAAACATAAGTAAAACCTTATCATTCTTATTACACTTACTCCTCCTTCTTATATTCTTCTTCACAACTTCAACAACTTGAAGTTTGTCTAAGTTAATTTGTATTAATGAAAAAAAAAAAATGAAGACAAACTGACAAACATACAAAAGGAAAATCAAGTTCATAATTATTTGTCTTATTATGGCAAATTCAACAATCTATGTTTGTATGTATGTGTTTGTATATATTTTAACTTGAATTGTAGATTTCGAATTGGTTATAGAAATTGTGTTATAACAAAAACACAAATATAATGACAATTTGAAATAAACTTAATAAATGGAATTTATATTGAAGCATTAAACTTAAGATTACAATTCACATTGACTGCAGCTTATTTTACTACATACACATTATGTGTATATTTGTATTTGTAATATAAATTTCTTTTATGATGTTAATTAAAATTACAAAAGATTTATATTGTTAACGTTAATGAGTTTAGCATTAATATAACTGATAATTAAAGTACTTATTATTGTTAGTATTAAGAAATAAATATATTATTAGTATAAAGGTAGTTTTATATTTAAAGATTTTTGAAATTTGTACAAAGATGAGCTTCTTGCTAATAATTATGAATCACCTAATTAACTATTCCACCAGGATTGCCTAAAGGAAAGTGGGGAACCGTTCTGAAACTAGTCAGGTGATGGGTTTATAAATAAACCCAGCAAAAAAAAAAGAACATCCGAAGAAGTCAATAAGATTGTGAACTTGTGATCCAGAAGTAGTGCAAATACGGATCATTTCCAATGAATTTAACATAGGAAGATGTTCTCTTATTTGATACCTATTCAAGGAATAGGAAGTCATGTCCACGATATAATGAAAAACTGATTCTTTAGATTTTTCTTTTTATCGCTGCTGGGAAATTAAATGGAGTTTATATATAAACTAATAAATTTTTAATAAAATTAATTTTTCGTAACAAAATAATATCTTCTGAATACATTTTTAACTATTTTTTGGATGTTGTTTTTATTACTTTTTAAGATCCCGAAAATATATATCTATTGATATTTTGGAATTAGTGAAAATAAACTTCCTTAAAAATGACTTCTGTTTATTTCTGCTGCGAATGATTTCATAATAATATGAAAGTTTAGTATAATATAAAAATATGTGCTTAAAATTAGAACATTAATAAATTCCGAAATACCCAAAATTCCAGTTCGGGGAAAGCTTGTTTCAAAAATTAACTTTCTGCAGCAAAGAGATCGCCCTGTCGTTATAAGAGGCGTGGATTATTAAATATTTTGCATCACCAAAAAAAAAATAATAATAATAATTTCTGATAGGACTAGCAGGGAGACTTCACCTTCAGATTTTTCTACATAAATAAACGTTAAGCATTCCTACATAAAAACATAAAAAATGTATGGTCCAGAGAAAAATAATGGATTTTAAAGTGAAAAAAAGAATTTTTTACAGAGTACAAAAATATTTTAGAAACACGACCAATCAAAAATTACAACAAAAATATATTCAAAACCGGGTTTTAAAGCATATCTACGCCGTATATAAACCGATCTTGCTGAGTTTCAATAGCAAAATTCTCGAAAGGATTCCCAATCTTTTGATATAAATATTATAAATGTCAGTTATCAGTGGACTTCATAAACACCATTTCAACTGATACGGACAGACGAACAGGTAGAAATATCATAAAAAAATATCAATTTGTTTGGTCTCCTAAAAAATTGTGGAAATTGCCAACGAAATTAAACATTTTACGGCTGTGGTGAAGGGTGTAAAAATGTGTATTGAAGGCTTACACAGAAAAAGTAAAAATCTACTTCAAATCGACTTACGAAATTGCTTACATTAATTAATTTGTAATTGATTTTACTCCAATCATCAAAATGATAATATTAATAACAATAATGATTGATTTAATTATTACTTATTTTTTCTTAAATAAACATTATGAACTGAAAATTGTTAAAAATTAACTTTATTAATTTATTTTATTTATACATTTTTGCAGACAAATCTTCCATTTTTCTTTAATTTTTTTTATGATATGATAATTTATTCAATAAATTATTTTAAGTCAATAAGGAAGTATATTAATAAATAATATAATTAAATTCCAATACAAAGTTATTTGATAATTTTATTAAAAACTATTTTGAAATATTTTTTCTGTGTAGTACTTATCAATACAAAATCATTGCTTCTTCAGCAGTTCTTCATTACTTAGGTTCTCATTCCAGTGACAATATTTTCAATATTTTTGTAGGACTTTTTTCCGCATGGGAAAAGAGCGTAGGCATCTCATAGTAGAATTTTGTGAGATGAAAATTTTCTTTTCGATTTGTTTGAATTAAATTTTATTCTTTACAATCCACTTCACATTTCAAAATGTTTTAATTTAATGTTTCAATATAAATTCCTTTTAAATTAAAACTAAAATTGATATTAAAATTTATAAAATAAAATTGTGCTCTAATCTTTTAAAGAAATTGTTCGTAATAAAAATATAAATTCAATAATAAAATTAATTTAGTCATGATTTCTTTCACTCACAATTTAATTTTATTATCTGCTTTTAATTATTTAAAAAAAAAAATTATAGAAAATGTGTCCAATACAGAAAATAAAATTTTTCTTTATAAAATTTTCCATTTAAAGACATCTTAACCACTATGAATAGCAGATAGATATTTTAACAAGGCAGACAAATATTAAACACATTTATACATTTCCATGAAAACTACAACAAAAAAAAATGCAACTTGAAAATTTCCTTTTTAAGTATAAATACAAGTTACGGGTATCGTCATTATGATTTTTTTCATGTTTTGTGGTTCTTGAGATGATGATGACGATAATGATGATGACAATGATGCTACTATGAGTTACGATGTTTAGTTACAATGTGTAAAGTGTTTTGCCATCAAAATCTGGATAATAGGGATTATAGGTTTTTGGAAGATAATTTATTTGATTTAATTTTCCATAAACTTTGCTAAATTTTAGGATCATTACAGCCTCACAATTAGCAATTTGCCAAATTTTATATTTTCATAATATAGTCCGCTTTTATTTGGCCACACTCTGTAAATAAACTATTTTTATAATACCATCAAATGTTGCTGCCTTCTACTATCATTTCTGGCAGCGATTAGTCGTCGGGCTTCATTTTTTCTTTTGAGATAGATAGACATACAAACAAAACAAAATCTAGAAAGAGAACTTCTTTCAGCAATTGTGTGGTTGCATTTGTAGTTTTTCATTTGTACAACTTTTTTTTTCTAATTTTCTTTTTTTTTTATTATTTCTTATTTTAATAACGGTCTGGTCTGGCTGGTCTCCTGCCATGGCTGTCAGTATTTACGCTTGAAGTTAGAATTTTATAATATTATAAACTAGCAAAGAAGAAGAAGAAGAAAAAAAACGAAAAAATGAAGCAAAAATAGAAATAAAAATCTAAAGAAAATGAGAAAAACTAATAGAAAAGTATCAACGTACGAACAAACAAACAACCAGAACAGGATTTAGTTTTACTGGTTGGAATTTATGACAGGGAAAGAAAATAATATTGTATGATGGAAAACATTGTGGTAAAAGGTAGGAAAGTATGATGATTAATGGCAGTCTGAAAATTTATTTTAAATTAGGACCAAATTACCACATGTCATGCCAAAAACTTTGCTTACGGATAATTGTTATATGTAATAATATTACATCAAGTGACCGTAGGTAATGCCACTGGTAGGACAGTCTGCAAAATCACTGAATCGTACTATATCATCTCTTTTAAGAGCAGTAGATTATGATGTCTACCTTAACATTTTCTCTAGTATTCCAGTAAATACTTTACTTACACTGTCAGCCAAATATATACGTTATATACACAAAAGTATACTTTACTTTTACATGACAAAATGGCTACGATTTAATGAGTCCCCATTACTAAAGAGCTTATTAAATATGTCAAATAAAATACTATGAAACTACAAAATTGCTATAAAATAAAAAAGTTTGCTCAACTGAATCTGGTAAAAAACTTTTGTATACGATTTAAAGAATTTCGACTATATAAATTTAAAAATTATATGTTATAAGGGTCGCCCGCTATTACGAGTGCACTTGGATGCCCTTAGGCTCCTCTTCCTTTCTATAAACAAAAAACTAACGTTTCGTTGGTCCACCATGAAACATACCCGTACCTATTCAGATTTGATAGTGTCATGTATTTGTGATAATCCAGGTCATGGAAGAGTTGTCTTAGTCTATGCCCTTTTAGTGCCGGACATTCGCATGACAAGTTCTGTTGGGTGGGTTCGTGACCACATAAAATTATCTAAAAGGAGGTCAGTTTCTATACAGAACGCTCTTAACAAAGAGGACAGACGTCATGGAGTATGGTATGGGTTATTCTTTATTCGCATCCTGTGTATGCTGAACATTCAAGATGTCCACTGCTCGCAGTGGATCATCCAAAAATACAAATTTCTACAAAAAAACAAAAGCACTGAAAATCCTTTAGGATCATCGCGATACCCTATATGGGAAGAAAGCTACTCTCCTTTTCTATAAATAAAAAACGTTCTGTTGATTCACCTTGAAGCCAACCCGTACTTCTAACAAACCTAATCAGGTTTGACAGTGGAATGTCATGGAGATAATCCAAATCATAGAAGATTTGCCTCAGTGTACGCGATTTCAGTGCTGGACATTCGTACGATATTGCTGCGTGACCAGAGTGGCCAGATAGTCATTAACAGTCTACAAGTGGTTATTGAGAACGACTTTATGTCCATTTCGAAATTGGTTACACCGTCCAAAGAGGATGTTTTTACTACTCATTAATCCACAATTTTTTACGCCGTATACCTGTATGGACTCGGAACCCATATCAGTTCCACCCGAAGGTGTCTCAGCTGAGTTATGGAGCGTATACAGTGTTCAATACATCTCGATCTTTTAATGGGAAAATTTATAGCATTGATTGCGACATATTTATCAATGTAGAATTTAAATTCCAGAATTCGCAGCCATGCTATCATATATACTTGGGTCTGGAAGACTGTACTTTAGTTGGCTTATCAGAGAGACATCCAAATGTCTTCTGTCATCATAGAAAATTCCCTGATCAAGTGCCAATATCCCTTTTCGATCCATCAGTGAACACAAAGAATTGGATTTTCCTTAAAAAATTACTAGCCACTCTTTCTTAGATGGGATACTAATGTCAAAAGGGGATGGCTCATGGAAGGACTTTACACTATCAACATCGTGTAAACCAATTAGTCTACTACTCTCTTTAAACTATTTGAGAAAGTCTGCTACTAGAATAAGCAGAATGTTATCCTAGTTTTCCTATTCAGCTTCCTTGAACAACAAGGAATTATCGAACAAGTAAAATATTTAAGTAGAGGAAAAGAAAATTTCTATCAACATATGTATTCCTTACACCAAAATCATACTGTAAAAGATTATTTAAAATCAATTTGATTGAACATATATCGTATATAATATTACCCATTAATAACAATAATTTCGATCTTATGCAGCGATCACGATCAAAGATTTGCGGAAAATATTTTTCTAAACTACAACTGCATCCTTTCCTATCCTATGAAATAAATTCTGATTTGTACTTTTTTATACTTATTTAGATAATTTTTTAAATGACTTTTCAGATTGTTATCGCATTTTACTTTTGATATTTAATTCTACTGGTTCTATTTTGTTTCTGTGTGTAAGTATTTACACAATTTCCTTTTTGGCAAAAAGTTTTTCTTTATTTTTTTTTCATCTTTTCTATTCAATTTTCCTCATAGAGAAAAATGTTTGCTTTTTCATGTATAATGCTTTTGTTGCATTTGTTGTTGTTGTTATTCTGATTTTTTTTCCTCATCTTTCATTTCTATAAAATGTGTAATTGTTTGTTGGGTATGTGAATGTGTATGAGTGAATAAGTAAGACTGACATATGTATGTGTTTGTGTGTTGTATGTTCACAACTTGACGTGATGGCAGTGATGATGATGATGATGACTGAATGACTGACTGACTGAATTGAATGTCCAGAATTTTTAAGTTTTTTCTTATGTTTGGAAAACATACAAAAACAACAACTAAGTATAGGAAAAAAAGAAAAGAAAACGTTATAAAGTTTTCTTTTGCTTTACAATGTTTTTGCATTTTCTTTTCTTTTTATTTTTTTTTAATTTTTTTTCATTTGCAATTTTTCCATCATGGTTGATGTATTTTCTGTACCATTTTCATACTAAATATTTACTTAATGGGATTTTTTTTCGTGTTTTTTTTTTTCATTTCTTGAAATCTATAGTTTTTCCACTGAGTTTCTCTTTGGTTTTGTATATTTGGTAGTTATAAGATTTGTGAATGTATGTATGCTGTGTGTATATTTACATGAGAGTGTTTGTTGGTATATGTGGTTTAGTCTGATGCTGATGTTTTTCTTTCTTCATTATTTTTCATTTTATTTATTTCATTTCTGTCTTTTTTTCTTCTTACTATTGCATAGAATTGCATTGATGATGGTTTAATTATTTGTATAAATAAAGTTTAAAAAAAGTATCCCCTTGAAAAATTGCCTAAAAGATTTTTTATTAAATCGTTTTTTTTTTTTTTTTGCAGTTTTTGCAATACAAATATAAGTACCTTGATATTTTGTTGAAATAAATTACTTTTTCATTAAGTGAAATGAACTTTATGAGAAATATTTAAAGAGTTTAATTTTAAGTGAATAACGAAAAATTTAACAAAAATTTTGTTAAGAAGATAAAGTTTTTTTGAAACTTTTTTAAACAAAATTTTTTAATGTAATATATGTAAATGAGTTCTTTGATGAAATTTGTTTCAAAATCATTAAAAAAAATGATTTAACTTTTGATGATTAATATCTGGCTTAAAAATGTTAATTGAAAATTTTGCCTTTGAATACCTAGATAGGCTTTCTTTTAGAATCTTGCATTACCCGCCTTGCACAATGGAAGACTGTTAATAAATCTTTTTTTGAATTAAAGTTGTTGAAGATAAAATGATAATAATATTATCTGTTATAATATCAAGCATGATGAAGTTTTAACCATATTTTTAAGAAGTTTGACGAGATAATTAAGATTTGGTATTTGCAATTAAATTTTATAATTTTGTATTTTTTGTTATGAATCAAACAAATTTCTAAATTTCTTGAAACTTTAATAATTTCTTTAAAAAAGTTAATTATAAAAATTAACATAAGTATATGATTAATTGTATCCTTTACATACTTAAAGGAAGCGAGAACAATATTATGTTCTCAGATATTAGCGAAAGCAAATTATGGTTCCAGCAAGCTTTTATTAATTAGATGATTATTTATATAAGTTTAAACTTCATTATTTTATTCATATTATTATGGTCTTATCAAACATATTATGATGGTTAACTCAAGCTAATTTATATTTTTACCATCAACCATTTTTACCATTTCCATGATGAACTCTTGAAAATAATAATTGTAACCATTAAATTTTGTACATATGTGTTATCCTTCTACCTATTATAGTTTTGCTTTTAATCATATTTTATTTCGCACAACTATTAAATGTTTATTTTTCAACCATATTATGTTTAAGTCAATTTATGTGTTTTTCAAATACAAAATCAATTTTATTATAATCCTCAATTAGTTTATATATGAAAAAAGATTTCTTTATTAAGTTAATTTTTGAAAAATACTGGTAATTTTGAAAAAAAAAAATGTGAAATTATTGTGCGAATAAAAAATGATATTAGATCCAATTTTATTCCACATATATTACACTAGTTTAAATCAAATATACTAGTGTAATGTGCGAAATATTGAAACGCCACTTAAAAAAACTAGACCTGATGGACTAAGACCAGTATCATCGGATAACGTAAATACTGTTACAACAAAAGTCTTACATTAAGGGAAAATAAACTATTTAAAATACATCAGATTAGTAATATACGGAATCAATTTTTTGAAACCGTTCGTTACCAAATATAATATAAAGCAGAATGCAAATTAGGTATTGATTGTCATTAACATTTAAACTAAAAGAGTTGAATTTGAACTCATACGGAGCAGATTCACAATTGATACTGAATGGTATAGTTGGTTGAGACATATTTCTCTGGGTTTACAATTCCAAATTACAGGAATACAATTTCCAAACATGATTTAAAAATTGGGCGAGTAGAACACCGAAATATTGTCCTAAGTTCAATTTGGTTTCTTTTTTATAGAACATACACATACACATTTTTTTAGCCTGCTTTCATAGTAGTAACATTTAACTATATTTAGCATCCATTATTCTATTCATAAATTGAAAAAAAAGTTAAGTGTTCATTATTTACAAAAGTCAAAAAAGAAATATAATTAAAGAAAATTTGAGTTGGTGTTACTTTGATGTCCTAGATGAATATAGCGTACACACACATTAAAAACTTACTCTTATAATTTACACAAACACATACACACACACACATATATATAGAACCCCTCCATATTTGCATAGTCAACAACAAAGTATCGATAATTGATTTTGAATTTTCAATTACTTTTACAGAGTTTTGACTGCAATGTCGTCATTAAGTAAAAAGCTTTTAATTTATAATGATATTAAGAAAAACTTTAAACGAACAACAACAAAATTCACAGCAGCAACAAATATTGATTCAAACAAACCCAGAGGAAGAACTAAATTCTCATAAAAAAATTTATAATAAGTAAATAAATGAAATAACATTTTTTTTCATAGCAAAGTTTTTTTTCTGTGTGTATGAAAAAAAAAATAAAATTATTTAGTCAATTGTTTGAACAAACCCATACGCTTACTCACACACACTCACTCACCGACTTTTTCACGTGTTTGGCCGATTTCTCTGAGTTTGTTATATCTCTATACTATATTTGAATTGTATGAGTAAGTAGTATGTGTTATATTATAGAGAAACTTTAAATGTGTGGGTGTATTTGTGTGTTTATAAAATATTTTGATTAAATGATTGATTGGCTTTAATTATATTACATGTTTATTTAAATAAACATATACATATGTACATATAAATACATACATATGTAGTAAATTGTATGAAATGACTTTTAAAAATTCACATACAATACTGCTCATGTTACTCTTTTTTTCTTGTTGTTATTATTGTTGTTGCTGCTGCTACTTAAAACATCATTATGGAATAAACATTTTACTAAACCAGACCAGACATTTAGGCGACCTGCCAAATAAGAGAGATAAAATAACAAAAACGAAAAAAATTCCTGTTATAATTCCATACAACACCAAAAACAATGATAACATATACATATGTATATGTACGTAAAAACAAACACAACCATGGAATTGTATTTACCTGATTTTAAAGAATAAATTCATTTTAAAGAAATCAATTATAAATTTTATCAATCTAAGATAATTTTTTATTTGTTTTAACATTTTGTCCATCGATTTGACTCCTTGTTGGAAGCAGTACGGAGCTTGGTATTAAACTAGCCACACAATTTTGCCACTTAATTTTATAAAAATTTCTTTAATCAACATATAAAATATTTATATTCGTCTTACGATTTAAATTGATTAAATAAAATAATGATACAAAATATTGTTGATATTAACAGAAGATTAAGCCGATATCTTTTTTAGAGTCTTCGTACCTACAATTGAATTATAAGTATTTCACCTTTTTAAATGGTGAATACTACATCCTCAATCATACATTGGGATAAAATATGTCAAACGTTGCGATAATTGATGTAATTCACAATATTCTTAACAGAGCCTTCAGTTGTCATTGTAACTTTTCCAAAATATATTAAATATTTGCATGCTTCCAGTTCCAAAATTCCTATTTTAAATTGTTTGGAGTTGGCGGCATTTATGTGCAACAATATTTATATATAGGCCTATATAAGAAGCTGTCGTCTGAAATTCAAGTAATTTGACCGTCATATCGTTAAATGTATGGGTTAGGAGACCTAAGGAGTGCGATCGAAAAAAATTTCAACAAAATCCAAATTGATCTTACAAATAATTGACCAAAGAATTAAATATTTGATGTTTCCAATGTTATTAAATAGTATCAGGAGAATCCAACCATTTATAGGGAACATGGTTTAGGGAGAAAAAAGATCCTCGTGATATTTTGAAGGCCAAGAAAATTGAAAGCATATTGGAGACAATTAGAAACATCTGGTAGAAAAGCACCCCTTTTAGCTCAGTGCTCAGTCTATTTGGTGCGAAAAGCTTATACTAATGGGGAGTTGAAAACATATAAAGTCTAAATATCGAAAAATACAACAAAGAATATTTGCAAAAAATCTTTTTCCTTTCAAAAGAGAGAGCACAGTAAGTCTACATATTTTTGCTCCGTTTTGATATCACGCTACTTCTTAAGAATGCTCTGGAGTGCTACCAAAACAATCACATAGTTTTTGTACATAGAGAGGCCATTTATCTAAATTATTTGGACCTAAGGCCAGTGAAGATATATTGGACTTTTGTGAAAAGAGAATTGAAAAGGGCCAAGGAGGTGTTCCAAGTTTTTAAAAGGAGATGGACAGACTGTTCAAAAGGAGGCTGAATCAACTATCAAATCTGAAATGAAAGAGTTACCGGAAAAGGCCTACAAGTTCATAATGAATTGTTTGAAGAATAGAAATTATATCTTTCTACGATATGTAGTATATTATAAATTAAACAAAAAAATGAAAACCGTTTCCAAGTTTTTAAAATATGTATGTTAAGATTTCTTCGAACGCACTCCTTACACCACCGACATTGTCGAGATCCTCCAAATGCCCATTAAGGCCCCATATAGCCTGGTGATGAAGGGTGTCAAACGCTATAAATACAGGTGGGATCACCATTCCAATGAGTGGTCTACTATGATATGAATAGTTGGCAATGAAAGCGGCCTGTTCGTAAAGAAGTTCAGATATAATCTGGCATGTATGATAAGTGTCAGGATCTTATTAACCATTAGCTCCAATTACGACATTCCGAAAGATTCCACTTTTTTGATACCTTGATTATAAAACCAACATTGAGTTCAGAAGGTAAAGAGTTCGTAGTTCAGAAACAGCTCGTACTTACCCAGCAAAAAAAGAACTGAAAAAGCTGTGATTTTAACATTGTGTTGTCATTGGAANNTTTTTTTTTTTTTTTTTTTTTTTTTTTTTTTTTTTTGAAAAAAAATTTGAAAGTTATATTTAACTCCTAATCGTTTAGTTCGATTGGCACAGAATTTCACATAGCAGAGTAGATTAACATTTTCAGTTTGTAATGTGGATCCTACGAGCATTTCTGGAGCGGAGTAATGGGTGCTCAAAAACTGGAATAATTGAAATGTTTAGTCACTAGAAAATTTTAGATTTTTATATCAACT
>MINK01014516.1:0-10119 GCA_001735545.1 Phormia regina
AAAATCGCAATATTAAGCGAGTTATAAGGGTTTTTAGTTTTGCATCGAAATTTTCATATAAAAATCCATTTTTGTACTGAAATATAAGTGATCACAGATTAAGCTTAGTTTCTCGAAAATCGCAATATTAAGCGAGTTATAAGGGTTTTTAGTTTTGCATGAAATTTTCATATAAAAATCCATTTTTGTACTGAAATTTAAGTCAAATTTTTCATATAAATTGAGAAGAGATTGAGTAGAATGCAACCATGTATCGGTGCTCTTAAGTTTTATATTCTATATTTGTGTGTGGTCTGTTCAACTCTCCCGCTTTTATATTAAGCACAGAAACAAATTTTTAGCCTATAATTTCATAATACTTATCTATCGATTTTAAGCGATTTATGGTCTTTAGTAACAACTATTATTAATATTAAATATATAGAAAAATAAAAAAATCATTATTCTCTTCTCCTCATTTGAGAGACCATTTGCACATGTGCACCATTTTGTTTGTCCCTGAATGAAGCACATTATCTGCCGAACTATAAGTAATTTCTTTATTTAATATATTTCGTTAAAAACGTTGCTTTATATTGAAACATTTTTACATTTAGTGTATAATTTTGTCAAATATTACCCAACCAAAATTCATCATATAACAGTCTTTTCTATCAAAGCTTTTAATTTATTTTATCTACACAACTAAATAATAAACTAAAATTGATTTCCTTAAAAATTACCATAAATTAATCACCCTCCATAAATAAGTATTTAGATCACCGCTTTTTTAATGTAAATAAATAAACTTAACAATTTTATTAAAACTGGTTAAGTTAATGAAATCACTTTAAGAAATTATTGAAATTTATACAAACCATAAAATGGTATTAAAATCATTTTTAAACGATAAAAAAAACTGTGACAAATACACCTTTTTTTGCAGCTTAATACCACATTATATGTTCTCAATCAGCTTAAAAAGTGAATAAATACTTACGTCTATATTGTATACTTGTGGCTAAAAAATATTTATGGGTGTTTTTGTTGTTATTTGAAAATTACGAAAAATATATATAAATAAATAATATTTAAATAAGTGCTTAAAGATATAATTAAATTTTAAAGTTTACGATATAGTCTTAAATATAATCAAATTCCAAATGTGTATCAACATGGTGTTTAAAAGTGAAAAAATAAAAAAAAAGAAAAATATGTAGGCAGTAGTAACCATGTTAATAAATGGGGTCTATAAAATCTTTAGGAAAATTTTTTATTATAACTTTTCTGTTAAAAGTGTTTTTAAGATCTAGTTGTCTAGTTTTATAAGTTAATTGTATTAGTTGGGAGGGAAATTGTAGTAAAAAAAAGTTGTTACAACAATAAGTTTATGTAGCGGTGTACAGTGGGTTAAAATGTTAATAAATCTGTATCGCCTAAACTACTGCTCACATCAAATTGGAAGGTATGAAAGAGTTGTATATAGAAGGACCTAAATCTTTAGAAAAATTGTTTCGTAGTCACTTAATGATAAAACAAGATAAACTAAAGGGTATGTAAGTATGTAAATGTTTGAAAAAATCGTAATTTCTACAAATAAAATCCGATTTTGAAGAAGATATTCTGACAAGGCTTTTACAGGCGAGCATAGTTCCTTTTCAACACTTTGATCTCAAGTGATCAGTATTTTTGTAAAAGTGATCTTTTTAAATCTCATTTTTAGCTATTAATATAATAAATCTGTATTTTCTAAATTACTTCTTCTCAAAGTAAAATGTATAGTAAAGTTGCAGAGAAGGACCTAAGCCTTCAGAAAATTCATCTCGTAGTCACCCTGTGTTAAAACAAGATTAGCTTCAAGGTGTTAAATTTGAACAAAGTTCAATACTTAAATCTCAAGTGATCGGTATTTTTGAAAAAGAGATTTTTTTTATCAGATCTATTAATATAATAGATCTGTATCTCCTAAAGAACGTTCCCGATTAAATTGAAACGTATGTGAGAGTTAAGAGGACAACTTACGCTTTCACAAAAGTAAACACGTAGTAGCCCTGTGATAACACAAAATTTGCTACACGGTGTTAAAACTGTCTAACTCAAGTATGTAGATATTTCAAAAAACCTTAACTTTTACAAATGAAATACGATTTCAAAGAAGATATTCTGACCATTCTTTTAAAGGTGAATACAATATGATCTTAAGTGATCAGCATTTTTGATCTCATTTTAACTATTAATATAATAAATCTGTATTTTCTAAATTAATTCTCCGATCAAATTGAAATGTATGGAAGAATTGTAAAGGAGGACCTAAGCCTTCAGAAAACTCATCTTGTAGTCAACCTGTGGCAACACAAGATTAGCTACAGGGTGTCAAAGTCAAGTGAACAGAATTTTTGTAAAAGTGATTTTTTTAATCTCATTTTCAACTATTAATTGTGCTCTATTTTTACCCACTACTAACATTTTAAATTAAATGAAAATTGTGTTAAAATATTTAGAGTTTTGTTGTGATTACATGGTATTTAGATTTTTGTATATCGACCGACTCTAAGCCATATTATATACATACAAACATACAAACAGTCGCTAATTGATTTGCATTCAAAGTGTTATTTATCACAATTGTTGGTTACCTACAGGTTATAACGTTTAAGTCTGCTATTATAGTCATAGATTATATTTTGTTGGACTTTAAATGTTGTTTTTGTTAACGTATTATGTTTTTTTGGGGGGGTTTGTGTGATTTAACAATTTTCAAATTTTATGGCATTATTGTTATTTTGGTTGATGGGTGTTTAGTTCATTTAGTCGTATAGAGTTTAAGCGTTAATTTATGCTAATTGTTTTGGTAGTTTAGGTTTATTGTATTGAGCCATGGTTATTTAACAAGTATGTATATATGTATGTATATATCTTTATACATGTATATATATTGCTAGTGTCTGTGGGTAGTTTGAGTTGTTAATTTTGTTGTTTTCTTAGTCTATTCTTGTTTAAATATCGTTGAGGTGGTCCTACATATTTTTCTTTGTTGTTTATTTTATTATTATTTTTTTTTTCTTGTTTTCTTTCTTTTTGCTTGAGATATATATATTTTTTTATTATTATTAACTACCGAATGGTTAGTTCAGTTTCATTTGGACATTATTGTTGTCTGGTTTGATTATTTTATGACAGACTTTGTCTTGAATTTAATTTGATGGACGCGTCTGTTTACGGTTTATGCTTGGTTTGAGTATCAGACAGGTCTCAAAAGAAAAAAAAGACGTTGTTTAAATAAAATAGAAAAAAAATAAACAATATATAAGGTACTTAGTAGTGTTAAAATAAATATAGGAAATTCTACTTGGAGGTCGTTTTATGTTGAGTGATATTGAAATAAAGTAGTAAAGTAGCCTACGGTTTTTATTTGAAAATATATATAAAAGAAATAATGCTACTGAATAATTTAAAGACAGGCTAATCATAGAGACTTAATGCTGCTATCATGAACCGTTATAACTTTCTTTTATTGATATAATAATTTAAATTTTGATTGTGGATTCCACTTGAGATCAATTGCGATCGATCTGGTTTGCCATTAAATACTAGTGGCATTATGACAAATATGTGCACAACTCAGAAATTATGCAAAATTTTTACAATTAAAAAGTTCTGTTTTCTGTTATATATTAATTTGTTTTACCCAAAGAGCGTGGAAAAACTATATATGATAAACATGTTCTAAAGTCAAAGAATTAAAAAAACTGACACCAATATCTCAATCCGGGTAAAACTTGTTTTAATAAATGTCTTTTGTCATTAAAATGGCCATCCTGCCGTTATAAAAGGCGTAGTTTATTAGATATTATTTTGTGTTATTAATACATTTTTTACTTGACTTTGGCGTTGATATTTTTGTATTTACTAGGACTATCCACGTGCAATTTTTTACATTCAAGCCATAAATGAATTTGGGGCGAATTAAAAAATTACATAACCGACCTAATAGACCTCCTATTCAAATCAACTCAAAAGCACGTTAGCCCTGACCATGATAATTCTATTTGGGACCATTTATGAAATGCTTTTTTATTAAAGGAACAGGATGAGCGTGGTAATAGTATCAGGTAACGCAGTCCATACAAAAAAAAAAAAGTTCATCCCACTTAAAATAAACAGAAGTAATGTTTAAAGAAGTTCATTTTCTAAAGTAACATAAACAATATATAAAAGAACCGAGTATCACAGTATCAATTATCTCGATCTTATGATGGAATAATTCAGAGTCTATTTTATGGCAAGACTGTATCAATATCCAAAGGGCAAAATTAAAATTCCCGATTTTTCTTCGCTGTCACATTATTATTGGATAATGTGAGGGACATCAAAATATCTAAATCATAAGAAAAACTATTCGTTTCAGTGTCAGTAACCGTCTTCGATACTTCCCTAGATGAGATTCTACTGTCAAAATCTATTAAAATTGAAAAGAATTGATCTGCGTATTAAATTTTCGATAATCTGTTAAAACAGTATATTTTAAAAATGAAAAAAAAAATCGGTCCATATAAAATGTTTAGGTTTCAACGAAACCCAAATGGATAAGACACCATGAATGCTGATAAAGTGTGTAGCGGCACAGGAAATACGTAATCCATTCTGCTGGTGTCTATGCTTTGGCACCGCCAAACAGAGACAACAAGGCAATTTACGATTGCAAACTTGTTTATGGTCCTTCGAATTGGACACTCTGTAACCACATCTTTAACAGCGTTTACGACGTTAGGTTCAACTTGCCCCAATGC
The DNA here is from genome assembly GCA_001735545.1 of Phormia regina. Lineage (NCBI taxonomy): Eukaryota > Metazoa > Arthropoda > Insecta > Diptera > Calliphoridae > Phormia > Phormia regina. The sequence continues at coordinate 4,770 of MINK01014516.1, forward strand.
CTGGCGCTGCTGAGTCCCTCAATATTGCACCCAGTGCAAGGCGGGCGTCATGTTTAGGTTTCAACAAAACCTAAATGGATAAGACACTACGAATGTGATACGATTGCAAACTTGTTTATAAAAATAGGACCATAATTTACCAAAAGCTTCCATATAACCGATTCCTAAAAGCAATCGTCCAAAGGGCATCAAACCAAAAAGAGTTTACTATCAAAATATTCTTCTGTATTTGTATATTTCATTTTAAACTCATTTAAAATTTTAGTCTACTACTGGTCATAGTCCAATGTAAAACCACTTCCCAAATTTTACATCATACATCTAGGTGTAGCTATATGATACCATGTGAGTAGATTTATGATAATCAGTGTAATCTGGAAGTGTAATTTGTTCTCTCATCATCTTGGATTTATTTTTAGCTTAGATTTGGCATGATGAACAATACATTGTTTTTTTCCTAGCCGAAAATATTAAACTATTTGCTCTCAATCCACACGCAGAGAAAAAGTATGGTTGAGGTGACTATAAGTGCAACATACTATAATTGTAATATATGATTCCAGATTAGAATAAGTATATTTGTATGTTATCATTATTCTGTTTCCATTTAATCATTTTCTCATCATTTAATGATTCGGTTTAATCATATTTATAACTTTTTTTTATAAAATTTCTTCCGATTCCATAATGTCTTTGTCGTTTAGTTATCCCATTTTATCAGGTATATAAATTGTATCATTTAATATTTTCATTTTATCATATATAAATCAATTTTTGATTTTATATATAAACCAATCCCTTTTTATCGTGTATGTAATCCAATTTTATCATATATGTTATCATTTTATCATATATATCCTCATTTTATCATATATATAGTTCGATTTTATTATATTAATAATCCCCGAGTTTACAATACTGAATATTTTTAAAATGATGCACATTTATGTGAATTTCTTTTTTTACATCATTTGTTTATTAAAAATATTACAAAAAATATTTCAGGTATTAAAATGTTTAATATGATATTTATTAATATATTATTTGTTTAATTCTTTTTAGATTTTTATTAAAAATATTATTTTTCCAAAATTTTTTTTGACAAGACTTACTTCTTTACTTTTAAGAGTCTTTTAATCTTACACATTCTTATGATCTGTTGTCGTGAATTGATGTCATTCGATGCATTTTAAGGGAAGAAGAAGGCATCTTACTGCTTCCAGATTCAAACTGCTTTGTCTCTTTTGACCTCTTAACAGGATATTAATTTATTTTTTTTTTTTTAATTTTTTAAATTCGTCTTTTTCCTACGACTATTTCTATGCCACTTGAAAGTTGAATTCTATTATTTTTATATTTATATGCACCTTATTTTCACATATTTATTCCACTTATTGCACACCTCTAAACCGTTTGCCTACTACCAAACTACTGAACTTATAAACAAAAATGTGTATTCAATAGTTGTGCAGAAAATAAATATGATTAATGATAAAAATACAATAGTTGTATGATATCACGTTATAGTCAAAAATCAAATATTTTATATTTGAGGAAAACAAACATTTAACCCTTTGACGACCATAGGCAAGTATGTTTGCTTGCAGATTTTTGAGTTATATATTTGTCCATGTAGCAGATAGAGCAAATATGTTAAAGACTGTATAAGAGGATTGGGCAACAAAATTGTAGTTGAGTGCCAGTTCCTATCTGGTTGCAGTTCTACCCTACGAGGTTTCAAATTTGTCTAAATAACCAAGGGCTGCTACAGGGCAAATATAGGGTGCCAGGGATGGACGTCAACTATGTTTTGGATTTAGCCTTTGTCTATAAAAAATTTAGTGGACCAGTTTGGATAAACTCTAAGCTGCCTGTAGATAATTATATTTGCCTATGGGTTGAAACGAAAATTTTCTTTCCTAAAAAACTCTGCAATTAAAACTTCTAAATTGTCTAATTGATCCACTGATCCAATATTTCAGCAAGCTCATATTGCAGGAGTCATGTCACGGAACTGATTTGATGAAATTACAGCCAATCTTCACTTTTGCGACAACAGTTAGACTACAAAACAAAGTTAGTGCAATTTTAGAGCACATTAACAAGGCTACGCCTGACGCATATACGTTTTCCAAAACAAATTCTCTATCGATGAACATATGTTTAAGGGTTTAAGGGTCATAATGCCAGGAAATAATATATGAAGGTCAAATATATTTTATGCGGATTCAAACTATGGTGTTTAAGTGAGTCAGAAATACTTGTATAATATTGACATTTACTCAGAAAAAAAAAAAACATTTGTTGAACACGGTCTTGGTGAAGCTGTCATCCTGCAGTTATGTATCGATAAAAAAGAAATTGTCGAAGTAAACTTCAACTACTTCGACAATTTCTTTACAAGTATAAACTTAATGCACATTCTCTAGCAAAATGATATGACAAAATAATCTAATATTTAACTGTTCGATGTAATAGAAAGTACATGCCAAAGAATTTTCCTGTAGATAAAGATATGAAAAGGAGGGACATAAGTTACTTCATGTCGGGTAGCATTTCCGTTGTAAAATGGATGGACAATGGAGGTGTCTATCTTTCTTCAAATTTTATTTACCCAACAGCGCTAATCAAGGTCAAGCGATGTGTTGCTGGAGAAGCTAGTAAAATAGATGTTAATACAGCACTATAATAAAGGAATGGATGGCGTTGATCTAATGGATCAAAAGAAAGTATATGTATGCATAAAATGGAAAAGAGTGAAAGTTAGAAACGCTGTTGCCATTGTGCATCCATTAAAAAATATATAGTCGCACAAGTGTTTTTTGCGTTCAACGTAATGTGTTCCTTTGTTTCACAACATCCCGTGATTGTTTTGGAATCTATCACGAACAACATTAATAACAAGTTTTTAAGATTATTGTATTTTAATTTATGTTTTTAATACAAAAAAACAACATTTAAATAATTTTTAAAATTATTTAATTTGGGATAAAAAATTAGCTTTCAACCCATAGGCAACTATATTTGCCAAGCGAAATGGGGGACTTAGAGGACATCCAAGAGGACAATTTTTTTTCGTCACTACTATTAGGCCACAGAATTTGTAAATTTTCGCTTCAGCCGAAAATGTTTGGTCATCAGAGGGTTAATAGATGTGCAAAATCAAATATGGCCTAAAATCAAATAAATATATTTGGCTTAGAATTAACGAAATTTATAAAATTTACTTAATGGTTGTAGAATTAATTTATTTTGTAGTTGTGGTGATCATGTTGTAACCATGTTTTTTCTAGATCTAATAAATTAATTTTAATACTTTTGAAAATTCAAATTTCACAAATTTAATTTTGTATTAAAGAAACTCTTATACTGGTGGCAATGAAAATCCATTTATTGAAGAATGTAAACATTTTTCAAATTCTTTCCTACATACTGCTGTCCAATCCTATTAAATACAATTGGAATTTCCTTTTACTATTTATTTTAATTTTCATTAATGTGCGGCATTTTATAAAAGATTTAAATGTCATAAATGATCACATAATTAATGTGCAGCATCATCATCAATAACATCATTATTCATATAAAAACAGAGAATTTCTAAAAAACGAGCAAACAAAAACCATATAAAATAAGTGAAATAAAATGAAATTTTGAATACCAACCATAGGGACAATGATGACAAGATAAAATAATAATATTTAGAAATAAAAAAAATACACATTCTTATTTTTATAAAAGAGAAAAAAAAACTACAAAATACTTTAAATTTAACAAACTACTTGTAGTTATACCAGACATAAAAACTACAAACAATAGACATTCATTCATTCATTCATTCATTGCAGTCATTTCAGTCATGCATTTGTTTAGTCATTCAGTTATTCATTCAATTATTCACATGTGATACCAAACAGTAGCTGTCAAAGATATTTGTATTTGTTCATTTGATGACAATTCATTGTTGACTTTTTACCAAATACTTAATACTTATTTTACTGCTCATATTGTTTTTGATGTTTTATCGCAACTCTTCAAGATGATTACGCTATAAAAAAGAAAAAAGAAAAAAAACTATCTCATATAAGTTAAAAGGGTAGGCATTTAATAAATGAACAGTAGCTCGAAAAATACACAGAAAATAAAACTTAAGAAAACAATCCTAAATAAATCTTAAAACGACAGACAGACAGCTGGAAGAAATGACAATATTTGAAAAGGAATTAACGAAACAAAATTGATGAGTTGTTGATGTATTTTGTGTTTTTTTTTTTTCATTCTTTACTTATTTATTTTTTTCGGCGTCAATTTTTATGAAATATCATTATGGAGACAAAAAAATTAAATATTGGTAGCTGTCATTTTGACATACACACAAACATAACAAAATGTGCTGTCAAATCACTGTTGACACAACATAATGAAATTTTTTTGAAACAAAAATAAAAAAAAAAAAACTGAAAACTTGTCATCATAAAGGATTTATGAGTTGATGATTTATAAATACAAAAGGTATTTGTTTAGTCATTAATTTGGTAGATGTCTCGAGTAGTTAGTGGAACGGATGTTTTGTAGAATATAAAATAACACAAATAAATATTTTTTCCTAACAGACTGCAAATAGCTACTGGTTTAAATCGATAAAAAAGAGCTAATAAATAGTCTAATATCATTTCCGGTCTAAGTAATCCATCAAACACTTAATCATATAAATTTTGTCTATTAATAGTTACAAGCGGAGACATGTGTTATATACAATAATAGAGAAGGTCAAATACCTAAATTGGAAAATATTTTTTTTTTTTTAGATTTTAAGATAGATTTTATTCCCATATTTGTGTCGCTGTTAATATTCGAATGCAGCTATATTGAAAACTTAATTATCGAATTGTATAGGAGAGTAAATGTTTGGATGGTAGAACTATTCGAATTCAGATTAGTTATTTAGTTATACTGTGGTTGACAATACAATGGAAACTTTTTCGTAATATTAAACAAATAGTTAACGAAAATGGCTAAAGTCAAAATTTCTGAAGATTTAAAAATTAAAATTAATAAGTCAACAGTTTCGAAAATTATAAAAAAATTTCGTGAAAACTCAACATCTTGGAGGAAGATCTCGAAACACTACACAAACACAGGATAATCTGATAACAAGAGATTTTAAGAAATGCCCAAAAATTATTTCTCGGGAAGTAGTCAATAATCTAAAATTAGAAATTACTACTCGAACAGTTAGCCGCAGGACAAATGAGGCTGGTTTCGGTTGTTATCCTCCTGTGAAAAAAAAACTTATTTCTAAAAAGAATCGCTCAGTTCGAATTCAATTTGCCAGAGATCATTTAAATTG
>MINK01014521.1:220-14641 GCA_001735545.1 Phormia regina
ACAATATTTGCACAAACACATAATACCCCAACCACCTTTGGTGGTGTAGGGTAGAAAAACAGTTTTTGATTTTCTGAATGCCCTATGTAAGCTATTGGCTTCGTTCTTATGACAAATGATCAGAATTTTTTCTGAATTTTCATGTAAAAGAAATGAACTCCATCGCACTGTGAGGCCAAAAGCAAAATAAATGGTAATAAGTCTGGAAACCACTAAAACTATTTAGATGAACATAGACCCTCAGTATTTTGTTAGATGAAGTCTGTACCTATAGCATGGGCGCTGCTATAGTGTGCCAAAGTTGACTATCTCGAGAGTGAAAAACATATCGTGGCTTATAACTTTTACAAATATTAACCGATTTTAAATAATTTTACATTTTTGAATTCTCTTAAATAAGGCAAAAGAAAAACATCCTGCTAAATTATCTCGTATAGTTTAAAAGATATTAAACTTCAAAAAATAAAATTCTCATTTTTTGCCTTGACTGGTTTGCGATTTTGCCCTATAATTTTTAAAATAAAATTTCCAATTTTTTTTTTTTTTTTTTAAATATGTTGAAATTTTCTACAATTTTCTAAATTAAACTAAAACTAATAAAAAAAATATTTTATCACAATTCGATAACAAGAAAAAAAATTTCAAAATCAAAATTTCAAAAAGGTCTCAAAAATTTCAAATTTTTAACCACAAAATTTTTTTTCAAAAAGTTTTTTGGTTTTTGACATTTTCTGAAAGACGGGAACACAGGAAATGATAAATTTTGAATGAGAAGTTGAAATTTTTTATTCTTGATTTTGGTACTTCTGTGAATTAAACTATATAGATCAATATGTTCTTAAAGGTTCTGCAAAAAATTATTACATCTTAGCCGTAAACTTAGTCACACGAACCAATTTTCCGAAATTAACCATATTTTCAATAATAACAACTTAGACTCCTAAAAATATATAGTAAAATTATATTTATTTCCTTATTTAAATTTATTTATTTATATTTATCAATTCTAAATTAAATATTTAATATCATGTACAAAAATTATGTTGATACTTATAAGTATTTAGAAATTATTTAGTCTCAAATTTTTGAAATATGAACATAATTTGCATTTGTTCGTATTGTTTCAAGAAATATGTGCTAAAAATTTTAAAATAGCAAAATTTATTATACATGATTTTAAAGAAGACATAATTTCCTTTAAAATGATATATAATGTGACTATTTTGAGTTTATTACATATATAGTAAATCAATTTCAAATAAGCAAAATGAAAAAATTGTGAAGTCTTCATGTGTCCTTCTTTTTTTGGTAATGCAGTGGGATAAGACCGTGCGGTAAGGCCGTATCAAAAACAACATGAAAAAACGAAAGATTTTACAATTTGCAACCCTGTGCTAATTTCAAATATAATACAAAATTGTCATGTTATATATCATTTTCAAGGAAATTATCTCTTCTTTTAAACTGTGTATAATAAATTTTATCAGTTTAAAATTTTTAGTACACTTTTCTAACAAATAGAATTTACTTTTCTTAGTCAACCAAATCGGTTAATAAACCAGTGAGTAATTGGCAAATCTTATTTAATACGCGTTTCCCTTATAGTTGTTGTTTCCATGGGTACTGAAAAACAACAATAAGAATAATGAACTATAGCATATAATATCGTTTTTTCAACTTTTTAAAGGTACTATGTAAGCAAGATGTTTTTTTTTTAATTTTTACCGAGTTATAGGCCAAAACGCGTTATTATGATTTTTGCAGGCACTGTTTGAGCTATGGACTCCATTGTTGCACAGATCGATAATAAATATTTTTTCGAATTTCGTAAATTAATCAAATCGGTCCATAAATTTTTATAATAGGTTTTTTTAGTTTAATGCTGTCTTAGATTATATAGATTATAATAATTATTATTGTTATTATTATTCAGTTTAATTATAAAACATTCAAACTATTTAATTTATTATTTTTTTTTATATCTCTATTACCCTTTGACCCCTTAACATTCGAATTTCGCTCAAATACCGTCTTAGTAAAGCTATTCTTTAGGAGACCAATATACAGTAAATATTTCTAGCCTTAACCGTTTGAGATAAACGATGATAAATCACCAAATAAATCAGTCAGTCAATATATATGTAGATAAAACCAAATATAATTCCATCTCAATGATGGTGAGGGTATGTAAGATTTGTCACAGCCGAATAAAATAGTGCCTTTACTTGTTATTTTTTTTTTTTTTATTAACAAAAAAAATGTTTGAAAAGTAAAAATATTTATTTAAAATAATACGGATTAAGGAGTTTAAATTATAGTTTTTTTTATATAAAAAATTTTTAAGCTATCCTTTACAAATGGTACCCTACTATTGCATATAAGACTTTTGAGCAACATAAAAAAAGCAACACAGATGTCAGATATTGTATGTGTTTAGAAAAAAAAGTACAATACAATAAAAAAAAAACTTAACAGGGAAAGTTTGAAAAAATTCCAACTTTTAACAAATGACCATTTCGACTTAGAAATTGTTGCTGTTGTTTTTATATTTTCTCTCTTTCAAAAAGAATCTTGCTAAAAAGCACTCACCCACAAAGTAGTATAAAGTAAGAGCTAAAGCTTTAACTTAAAGTGGTATAACAACAATAAAGCAAAGCCCTACCATTAACAAAAAAAAATCTACTATTTATTCACACAAACACATATAAATAACTACAGTCCCTAACAAAGAAATAAAGTTAGCAATATATTTACCAAAAGGATATAACATTTAACAGGCAAAAGAAATAACAACTATGTGTAACGAACAAATGGGAGAGAAAGGGAAAGATAGATAGTTAGAGAAAATAAAATAAAAATAAAAGCACAATGGTCAGTCAACAATTTGTTTGTTAGCAAAAGAAGTTATTTTCATTTTCATTTTTTCTAGTTTTTCTCATGCTTTCAAAAAGGAAAGGGAAGCATATAAACAATAATCACTTATGTATACATACAAACACATGCCAACATGCATATGTAATGTTAAAATAACCCAACAAACATTTGAAAACTATATGCCAATAAAACATTGTTATTAACTTGCTCTCTTTTTTACTGTTGGTTAAAAGTTCAGAACATTTTGTTTGTAATTTGTTTATGGAGTTTATGTGTATATTTTTGTTTCCAAGAGTTGTACTCTACAAGTGTATTACAGCTGTAATACAAAGGGGTCAGTCATGATTTTTATTATTTCTCCCTTTTTTCTGACTTTTTTTCAACAATAATATTTCTGAAAAGGGGGGAAAATATACAAATCCTTATGAATGCTTGTGAAGATTGTTTAACTTGCTCTCTACTATTAAATAGTCACAAATTGAAAATATATTTATTTCTTTATTTATAGTATATGTGTTCATTTTTCTACAAGTTTGTTAGTTGTTAAATGTGTAAGTGTTCGTATTAACAAGTATTTTTCATGGTTAAAGTATTTAAAAAATAAAAAAAGGGTAACTTTCCTCTCTTGCACCTTTTTACCTAAAAAAAAGGTTATTTTTTCTGACAACAAAAAAAAGGAAAGTAATTTGATAGAATTTGCAAAAAGTTTTAAACGTTTAAGTATATATCTAATCCAAGAAAAAACAAAAAAATAGAATATTTTATTTTTCTTTTTTTGTACAATATATAGTACAAAAATAAATGTACAATATATATAAAAATGGACTTTTTTTGCAACAATAAGTTATCGGCTTTTCTTAATACATAGCCAACGTTAAATACTTTTACTTTTGGATAAAAAAAATACTCCAAAAACAAAAATAAATTCAAAATAAATTTATGAATTTTTAGAATTTAATTATTTAAATTTTATTATAACCCCCTCAACAACACAGTGCACAATGGGGCCAAAAGCAAAATAAATGGCAATAAGTCTGGAACTTTAAAACCACTTAATCGATTTAGATAAAACTTAGAACAACGATAGAGCAGGAGCTAGGCTTTCAGACTATTGTTGAATAGAGTCTGTAGCTAAAGCACGAACGACGCTACTGTGGGCCAAAGTGGACCACCTCGAAACACATATCGGGGCTTATAACTTTTACAAATATAAAATGATTTTAAATTTTAAACGAAACATCGATAGAGGAAGAGTAAGGCTTTCAAAATGTAGTTGGCTTGAGTCTCTAGCTGCAGCACGGACGCCGCTACACTGGGCCAAAGTAGACCAAATCTACGGGGAAAAACATATCAAGGTTTATAATCTTTATTTTTGAATTTTCCTAAGCAAGACAAGGAAAATTATCTCGAATGGTTTAAAAAATATTTATCTTAAGAAAATAATTTTTTCATTTTTGGTCTTGCCTTTTTTGCGATTTTGCCCCATAACTTTAAAAATAACATTTCTAAAAATTTTCTAAAAATATGCTGAAATTTTCTGCAATTTTCTAAATTATGCCAATAAAAAATGTTTTCTTAACTCAATTCGATAACAAAAAAAAATGTTTCAAAACAAAATTTCAAAACTGGACTCAACAAAAATTGCAATATTTTGTCAAAAAAGTAACTTTATATATTAAACTTTTTAAAAAAAAAAAAATTGATATTTTTTAAGATTTTCTGAAAGACGAAAACCTAAGAAAATTTGGGAGTGTAATTTTGAAACGTTCTGAACGTTCTCCCCACATGCAGCAGTGGTCAAAAATTATCAATTTTGGAAGAGAAGTTGAAATTTTTAAGTCTGTAAAAAAATTGTTTGTTGATTTTAGTACTTCTGTGAATTGTGCAATACAGCTCAATATGTTCTTAAAGGTTTTGCAAAAAAAATTATTACAGAAACACGAGGCAATTTTCTGAAAATACCCAAATTTTCAATAATAAAAAATTTGACCTTTAAAAATTTATAGTAGAAGAATATATATTTTTCTGATCTTTACATCTATCAATTCTCTATTAAATATTTTATTTTATGTGCAAAAATTATTTTGATAGCTATAAGCATTTAGAAATGGTTCAAAATTTTTGATATATGTCCATATAAACATAATTTGCATTTGTTCGTATTGTTTCAAAAAAGTGCACTAAAAATTTTAAAATATTAAAATTTATTATACATGATATTAAAGAAGACACAATTTCCTTTAAATTGATATATAATATGACTATCTATATGGATATTAACAAAATTTTTGCACATGATATTAAATATTTAATAGAGAATTAATAAATGTGAAAATCAGAAAAATATATTATAATTTTACCATATATTTTTAAAGTTTTTATTATTGAAAATATGGGTAATTTCGAAAAATTGTCTCGTGTGACTAAGTTTACTGGTAGGATGTCATAAATTTTTGCAAAATATTTAAAAACATATTTATCTATATAGTTTAACTTACAAAAATACCGAAACTAACAATCAAATTTGTTGTACAGACTAAAAAAATTTCAAGTTCTCATAAAAAATGTATCATTTTTGACCACTACTGGGTGCAGGGAGAACGTTCAGAACTTTTAAAAATTTTCTTCGAGTCTCGTCTTTCAAAAAATTTTCAATATATATTAAACTCTTTTAACTAAATTTTTTAAAAAAGTTAAATATATAAAGTTGCTTTTTTGACAAAAGAATTGGAATTTTTGAGACCTGTTTTGAAATTTTAACTTTGAAAATTTTTTTCCTTGCTACCGAATTGAAATAACAAAAAAATTAATTAGCATAATTAAAAAAATTATAGAGAATTCAACATATTAACATAAAAATATTTAAAATCGGTTTATATTTGTAAAAGTTATAAGCCTTGCTATATTTTTCACTCTCGAGGTGATCAAATTTGGCCCACTGTAGCGGCGTCCATGCTGCAGTTACAGACTCAAGGCAATTATTCTAAAAATCTAACTCCTCCTGTATTGATATTTCAAGTTTCATCTAAATCGGTTCAGTGGTTTGAAAGTGCCAGACTTATTACCATTTATTTTGCTTATGGTCCACAAGGCACAGTGTGGTCAAACACAAATGTTTTATCAATAAATCTTTATCTCCTAAACTACGAATCAGATCAAATTGAAATGTATGAAAAAGTTATAGAGGAAGATATAAGCTTTCAAAAAAATCATACTGTAATAACATGAAATAACCTACAGGGTGTCGAATTTGACTATCTCGAGTATGTAAATAATTCAAAAAGTCATCTTAAATCGGACTTAGTTTGTAAAAGTTATGACATTTTGAAAATTTTATATAAACAACTTTATCAACTTTGACACCCTGTAGTTTTTTTCATAATATCACAGGGTGACTACTGGTAAATTGTTCTATAAGCTTGTTTCCTCTTCTACAAATCTTCCATACATTTCAATTCGATTCGAGTCGTAATTTAAAAGATAGAGATTTATAACTAAAAACGTTTGGCTCCAGAATGCATAGAAAAGCGAAATTAACACTTAAAGTCATTTGTTTTGTTTGTCTTTTAAATCGTGAATTAATTTAATTCACTTGTGGGATTATTATTATGGACTATTATTTTAATTGCATATCGCAAATCAATACATATACAATTAAATGTAATAAACTAATTAATTTCTAACTGCAAGCCAAACAATTTCAGCTTATAAAAATAATCTCAGATAGAGTATAAACAAATCATCTTAATATACAATTAATTAATGAATAAATGGAAAATACAAAATTTCATAGGAAATTCCTAATAGAAAAAAAATATTTATATAACTAATGTCCTTTTGCTACAAGCAAAAAGAAAATCATTTAAATAATATTTAATGAAATTGTTTTATTTTATCATCATTAGCTCTTTCCTTTTAATGATAATTTGATTAGAGAACAATGGGTCAACAGTTGCATATACACCAACACACCATATATACATACATATGTACATATGTATGTATTTATGTGTTTTGTAAACTTATGCTTATAAATATTTATTTTTGTGCGTAAATATGAGTATGTATTTGTAAACTGTGCAACTATTACAAGTTGCAAAGAAAACAAAACTATACTCAGGACAAAGGTTAAGTTTTTCCTCTCCCCTCCTCTCCTTTTTTCTCACAATTATTATTTTTTTGTCTTATTGTTTTTCATATAACAAGGTCAACACGTATCAAATTTCATTCTAATTTCTATTTAATGTTTAACTATTGTATATTTGTTTAAGTATTTAGTTTGTTTTTAGTTTTTTCTTGTTCTTTTTTTCTCATATTTGTTTAGTGAACTTGTTGTGTCCACTTGTTTTAGTGTCGATAACAATGTATGTATGTATGTATGTGTATATGTATGTATACATATCTTATTTAGTTTTTGTTTTATTTGTATTTCATGTAAGATTTCGTAATTCAATACAAATAGATTATAATAAATGTTTAGTTGTTTTTTATATAAAATAATGTGCAAAGTCACTTAACATTTTATTTGTAGCATTTGGTTTGAAATTTGAGATTCATATTAAAGGTTAAATAATAATGTTGAAGCTTTAAATGTTGACAGTTACTGGGGCAGCATGTGTTTTTTATATAATTGAGATATTTTACATGTTTTATGACCTTTAACAAAGGTGATAAGGATATAAATAAAATTTATCATTTTATTTGTAATATCTCTAGTATTCTATAGGGAATGTCTTAGGTAAATGTTAAGTAGAAATGTGAATAAAATGGGAAAGAAAGGATGTATATAAGAATGTATATGTTTATGCTCAAAAGTATAGATACACTTTTGAGCATACAAATTCGGGAAAATTTGACTTAGGTCCAATGGTAGACTAACATTTTTACTGAACATAAAAAATATAAATAAAAAGTGCGTTGATACTAACATCTAGATGATATTACGCAGTTTAAGGAGATTGCCGAAAGTGAATTTATATGAGAGTTATGTCAAATTATGGACCGATTTCCGTTAAATTTCATAATGCTGTTCGATGGCTATTAACTTGATACTAATATTCATGAACATTAAGTGATTTTAGAGTTTATATGAAAAAGAGGAAGAAGAAAGAGTGGAACCTAAACCCTAGCAATTAGTTTCGATTGCCTCTAAGCCAACTTATCCCCATTACAAACCCTATGAGATTAGTAAGCCCATTGCTCGTAAACTCATCTAGTTCATGCAGTGTGTGGCCTCCAAACCACTTCAGCCTACGCCGCTGAAGTCCTACGCAATAACGGAGAATGTATCCCACTGTCTCTAGCTCGTCCGACCTGCAAAAATCTGTCATGCCAATGTCCCATTTACGCATTCCCTAATGAGAAGTGAGCAGTAATGATTCCTACAATGATTCTTATATTACAACGACTCATACCCAGAAGATGTTTCGAATCTGACAGTTTAAGACTAGGCCATAATGCTCTAGATATCCTGCAGTCCGTTCTGTTCCTCCATGGCCTTATGACCCTAAAGTAGGACCCAATTGGAATTCTAACGAATGTCTCCACGAAAGACCTATCCAGACCCGAGCCAATACGAGCCAGCTCATCAGCTATTTCATTGCCGAGAATATCGCAGTGACCCGGAACCAAACAGAGTTTTATATGATAAACATTCATTAGTCCTCTCAATTCCCTCCTACCCTCAAAGACTAATCTGGATCTAACATAGAGATTTTTCAAGGCCTATAATGCTGCCTGACTGTCAACGTATATAGTGACCTCAGAATTCTGTTCCACATTTTCCTCCAGCAATCCTAGGGATTTATAAATGCCAAGTATTTCCGCCTGGAAAACGCTGCAACCGTCAAATAATTTATATGGCCGTGTGATATCAGTTTCCATAAAGTAAACGTCTGTAAAGGCAGCACAATCTCCGTGGAGTCTTTCTACTCCAACCCAGAAGTCCCTTACAGGTATTTCAATAGTGGAAGTAGCCCCGAAGCCAATTATGTTTCCGACATGATACGTAAGTTCAGTTACGGATTGCGTCCGACCATTAAATTGAACCATATCGATTATGCTAGCATGGCCCACTCTGCAGTTCCTCAATAATCCTAACTCCTTCAATCTAAATAGACTACGAACAGCTATTCTCCTCAGGAACTCCTCAATTGGAAGTAAATGGAGAATGATATCCAGGGCCGCCTGAGGTGTATTTCTCAGGCGGCACTGGCAGAGATGCCAGTTGAAGCACACCTTTGAACTTTAGATAAAAGGTTCCTTGCATAGAACTTTTTTTCACCGAATTTAATTAAAGCATTTTTAAGGCGTTAATGAGCATCAAAACTCTTTGTATGAGGGTTAGGCTTCGTCTCTGTAACATGAAAGTCTTATTTAACAAATTTCATTGAATTATCTTTAAAATTGCGATCTGCACTTTTTTCACAAACTTTACATAGATAGCCAGACAGACGGACGGACATCGTTATGGATGTTGCATAACTATTTCTATGCACTACAAATATCAGCTCAAACGCATAATACCCCCAACTACCTATAGAGATGTAGAGCATAAATATCTGTGGGACAGAATCGAAAATAAATTAATACGAATATGAAAAATTTATATATATATATATATATTTTTTTTTTTTTTTTTTGTTTTTTTTTTGTTTTTTTTTTTTTTTTTGTGATTTTTTTTTACCGAAATAGTCTCAACAGTCTTTTATCTACAAATTAAATTTTTCTTTAAAAACATATAAAATTTTTATACTTTTTCTTCGAACCAACTCCAACAAACTCAATTTTTTTTCTAAATTATATTACTTAGCCGACATAATTCTGCGTTAAATAGAAAAAGATTGAAATCAATATCTTTTATAGAACCGAAACTATGTCTATTTAAAGTTTAATAAAAGGCAAAAATTTAAAAGTTCAAAGTTCAAGCTCTAATGTCAGTTTAACATGGGTGTCTAACACTATTTTGTCATTATTTATCCAAGCACTTTACATAAATAAATATAAAAATCTGGGAGATCAATTTTGATTTGTAAAAGTTACGTTTTTTGAAAATTTCACAAACTCGAGGTAATCAAATTAAACACCCTGTAGCAGGCNNCATGCTTTTGGGGGAGGAAAATAGAATGATTTTCACAATTCATTTCTTAATTTTTATGACTTAGTACAAATTTCGCATTAAGATTTTTCATTTTGGGGAGGGAAATTTCCCTTCCCCCCCCCTTAGATCCGCGCCTGCCCTGTACCTTATCTCCTGTTATCACAAAGTGACTACAATATGCATTTTCTTTACAACTTTTTCATAAATTTGAATTCTATATGACGCTTTAGTTTAGAAGATAATTAATTTTTTACCAAAAACTTTACCTTTAGCCCCATTGTGAGAAATCGAATTTTACTAGACTTTAATTTATTACATAAATTGTTTCACAAATAACTTAAAAATTATCCAAATTAATTAATTTTAAAATTCATCATATGTACCATGTTATTATAACAATTTTACTATTAAAAATTTTAAAAATAAAATTTAATATTTTTTATTAAAATTTAAAACTTTTAAAGCCTTAAGCATGAAACTTTAAAATAACAACAATAAGTACAAAAAAAGAAAAACATAGAAATATGTTAATGAGAGTTATAAATTATTAAGCCCTAAAGGGATATATGGTAATATTTTAATTAAAATGTTCAAAAATTAATTGCTCTAACATGAAATCTAAAAATAAAAAAAATTAAAAAAAAATACAAACAATTATTACTGAAATAAAGGGGCTGAGATATGAGGAGAATTATATTAAAAAAAAATAAAACTAATAAAAATTATAAAGAATTTAAACTCATGTTTGTAGTTACATTTAGAAAATTTGATTTTTATAAATTAAGAAAAATCTATAAAATTAATATAAATTTACCAAAATTTTAAAGTCACCCTTTTTTTTCTATTTCAAAAAAAAAGAAGAATTAATTTCTATTTACAAATTGTAAAACCCAAATAAAAAAGAACTTGTATTATAAAAAGTTATATGTATATTTATAAAAATATAAAACAGAAAAAGCAAAAATAAAAAAAGGAAAAACTAATGGTTGACAATAAAACCATTTAAGGTTTTTTTTTTATTAAATCATCATACAACATTATATTTAAATGAATTTATTTAATTTCATATTTATTGTATACATTTGAGTTCTTTTTTTTTACTTTACCCAACTATATATATATACGAGGATGAACTTAAGAATTCTTCATAATATGAACTACTGTTACCGGTAAACTTAGTCACACGAGGCAATTTTCCCAAAATACCCATATTTTCAATAATAGAAATTACGACTCCTAAAAATATATAGTAAAATTGTATATATTTGTATTATTTCTAAATCTATGAATTCTAAATTAAATATTTAATATCATGTGAAAAAACTATGTTGATACCTATAAACATTTAGAAATTATTCAGTCCCAACTTTTTGAAATAATTCAATATAAATATAATTTGCATTTGTTCGCATTGTTTCAAGAAAAGTTTAATAAAAATTTTAAAATAGTAAAATTTATTATAAATAGTTTTAAAGAAGACATAACTTCCTTCAAAATGGTGTATAATATGACTATTTTGTGTTTGCAACGTTTCTGATTAATAAATTTGAAATTAGCAAAGAGTTAAAAATTGTAAAATATTTCGTTTTCCATGTTGTTTTCGACACGGCCTTACCGCACTGTCCTACCTCACTGCATTACCAATAATAAGAGGAAATATGAAGATTTTGCTATTTCTGGGGTTTTACTAATTTCAAATTTATTTACCAGAAACGTTGCGAACGCAAAATAGTCATATTATATATCATTTTAAAGGAAATTGTGTCTTCTTTAAAAGCAGGTATAATAAATTTTAATATTTCAAAAATTTTTAGCACAATTTCCTAAAAATGAAAGAAACAATGCCAATTATGTTCACATGGACATATTTCCAATGTTTCAGAAAATGTCAAAAAATATTACATTTTTTTCAATTTTTAAAATCTGTTTTGAAATTTTGACTGTGAAGATAGTTTTTTACTGTGAAGTATGTTGTTAAAGAAAATTTTATTTTGGAGAAAAAAGAGTATAGAAACTTTTTAGTACAAAAAATCTCAAAAAGTCGTAATTTTTGCAAATTTTCAAGTTCAAATATCATTATTGTTCGAATCGGTAAAGATATGGACTTTAATTTTTATTCTTTAACTTATTAGAAAAAACTATTAAAATCGGTAGAAAATACAAGGTATATATATAAAAAACAACTGAACCAAGAACATGTAAAGTTGAGGTACTTAAAATTTTAAACACAAATAACTCAAGAACTTTATAAAGTAAATTCTTATTCTTTGTAGATATTATCAGGGCCTACACTTAGGTCTGTACCTGAGGCGTCTGTAGGGTATCCCGTTTCAAACCTATCATTATCTACTCCTATGCAAATCCAACCAAACGACCATAAGTTATATATTTATTTCCAAATATATTATGGATAGGGGTTTCGATGTCCATTTGTTAAAATCAGTCTGTTGAAATCAGTTTCTAGAAGACTCCAGTTATAGTATATATATGTTTTATATACCAAATTGAAAAGAACATTCCTTAGAAGAACGCTAATAACAAGGAACAAAATCGGTTTATAAATAAACGAGATATTGCCAAAAAGCTGAAGATACCTCCTAAAATTGTTTTTGTTGCCGGCTGTTTTAGGCTTCTATTCAAACTTATGTTCCCGTGTTGAGAATCCACAAACGTTATTAGCACATTTTTCTCTATTAAAATATAATAATAGAAATTATTTGTTAATTTTTGAGCAGCAATTTTAACTTTTTAGACCTAAATAAATTTCAAACTTTAATATTTATAAACATAACAATGACCCTCGTATGTAAATATAGACATTTTATTTATACTTCAAACATGTGTGTAGTAATGTAGCATCATACACGTGTGCATGTCAACATTCACTTGTCGTGCGTTAATGTTAAAAGGACCAAATACAATCACTTTTTCCTTTTTTTTGCTTTCTCCTTTAGTGGAATTTTTAGACTATGTATAAATGTGTGATATTACACACATACATATAAACATTCATATTCATTTCTATTTATAGAAAACAGTGAGCCAAAAACGCTTCTTTAAAAACATTTCTGTAACTTATGAACTTTTGTAATTTATATCAATAATATTTCGCATGTCCATGGTAAAGGAGATTAAGAGTATATTTAGAGTAGCAGTGATTTCTTAAGGGTAACAGGGGTAGAGCATAAATCTCCAAAGTTGGTCATCTCAAGTATGCATTTTTTTCTTGACAAATCTTTATGAAAAATAGAATTAAGTTTAATATATATTTAAGTTGTATTTAATGCTCATCTATAGCTTAGTTTTTTTCAAAATATTCTAAACTGGAGCAACTTAATTTTGCAGTTTGGGTACCACTGTGTGGCGTTAGCAAAATATCTGTATTTTATGGCTATATGCGTACATATGTATATGTGATAATAATTCAATTAGCATTAAAAGACAAAAATTTATGAAATAAAATAAAAATTAATAAAAACATTTAGGTAAAATGTTTGGATAATAGTTATTTTTATCTTAAAAGAGAATAAAATAAATGTTGCTAATTGCCTAAAATGAATGGACATTTAAAATTTTTGTAAATTCAGCGGTTTTTTCCTGATATAAACAATTAGTCAACATTTTTTAATCTGGTTGAGTTGTTTTTATAAGGATAATAACATTTAGTATACATCATAGAATATTTAAAAAAATGACTTAATTAAAAAATGTCAGATAATAATTGTTCAAGGGGTTCTTATTTTTGTTTCAAAAGTAAACAACAACAAATAGACCGCAAAAATAAGAAAAAAATGCTAATAATCATTATTTCACTGCTGTTGCTACAAAAACAACAAAAAATGTTTGTATGTGCATTTATATTATTAACAGCTTTTCTTAGCTTTTGTCCCATAACTCGGTTGCTTATAAACGAAATTGGCTGATTTTATAAAAATATTTCTGGCCGATCTATAATAAAATAAAAATCTGCAGCTTAAACAAGGACTTAAAAATGCCTTTTGCATGATAACTCTGTTATTATTGAACATGTCCAAGCCTTCTAGTAAATACAGGGGTTTTAGAAACTAACTAACTGACAATTAAGCACATTTCCGCCATTTATGAGTCGATCTTGCTGAATTTTCGATTGTTTAATATACACTGGTGCAAACGCACTTAATTTTTTTCTGTATTTTTGTTATATCTTTGTTGTTCTCATCCAAAAGCAAAATTTAAATATTTTAATGAGAGACAACATAACGGTACTTTTTAAAAGCAAAATTTTTTTTCTTATTTTTGTTGTTTGCCTTAATTATGCGATCAAATGTTCTTGGTGCTACACTCGAAATTTGTTTTTAAAAAAGTGCCCAAAAATAAAATATTATCAATTTTAGTTTTTTTTTTTTTTTGAACCAAAGGTACGTTTCTAATGGTAATATCTCAATTTACTGTAACTTTTCCTATTTTAA
>MINK01014531.1:326-20178 GCA_001735545.1 Phormia regina
ATAATGTAAAATTTGAAAAACTTGATGGTGGGTATAATAGATTCGGCCGAGCCGAATATCACATTCGCGCTTGTTTATAATTACACATGGAAACACTGATTCTTGATTTGGTGCTTGTCATTCAAATCTGAAAGATGGTACTAATCAGTACTAAGCTTCTGATCCAATTTGATTCTAGTTCTCGCTTTAAATCGCGATTTATTTAATAAAGTTGTTGGCACTTCATTTAGAAAATATTTATTTAAATTCATTTCACATTCTTATGATTTTTAATCTTCTTTTGAAAATAATAAATTAAAAAAATTAAAATCTTCCTTTACAAATATATGTGAGAAATTCTTCAAACTCTTTCACTATTGATTTTGAAAAAAGTTTCGAAAATTTTTAAATATCAGTTTTTATTTGAGTTATAACGCCAACATCCGTTATAATAAAATATGCCACAATTATTTTAAATTTCATTTGATAACTTCACTGGGTAGCTCCTACAGCATTTTTATTGAGGGTACATTAACGAGATATATGTTAAATTGCATTAACGATATATATGTCAAATTCATGGATAATTTAAGAGCTATTAGGCTCTGTTTTATGTTTTGAAATATTCGAAATATTCGGCGTAAAATACTTAGTAAAAAAATAAAAAAGTTGTAACATTTTTTTCACTACAATTTAACACTGGTTAATACAACGCTAATTAAATTCATGCTGGTATTTTTTTACAAGGGCTTATAGTTCACATTCGAAGAATTGGACATTTAAATTCCGCGATTACATCAATAAAAAGAAATAAAAAAAATTTTGGTTGCAAACACTTTTGTTGGACTTTTTGACTTTGGGCGCTTGCCGGCACCACATGGAACCGTTTCAGAACTTGATTTTTTTTTTTGTACAGCAAAATGGGTTAACATAATTCCCTCAAAAGTTGTTTAAAAAAGTTAAATTTTAAAGAAATGTTTGACCATATATTTAAAAGAAAAGGTAAAAATAAAATAATAAAATAATGAGTATTTTTTACTCAAATATTTTATTTCTTACTGAAATAAAAGTATTCCTTAAATATTTTTTACCTTTGTCGATTTTAAACCCAAAAGTCCTGCCCTAAAGCTATTTTCATACAAAATTTAAAAATTTCATTTTATGATTTTTATTTTATTGAGGGTTCATGTATAATTAGTTTTTATATATATTTTTTTAAATATCCTACCATTAAAAACTTAGTAATGTCATGTAATTACGGATGTAGTTACTTTTCAATTACAAAGGTTTGAAAACTGAATAAATTGTTGTCTTTGATAAAGTGTAAAAAAATATAATAAAAATTATTTAAAAAATTATTTGAAAAATGTTCAGAATAAAGTTTCATGACATTTAAAAATACACAATCAAATTAAATACGAAAATATTTTTACAATTTTCAATAATTTGTTGATTATGCTTCTTAAATTATGGTGCCAAAATATTATTGCAAAATATCGTAAAATTTTTATTGCTCTTTTAAAATAGGCAAATATTTATTTAATTCAATTTCACGGATTTACATATTTTCTAAATTAGTTATATTCAAATAACATTTAAAACGGATTAAAATCTTGAACATTTTCTATCTGGGACTTCAGAAAGGATCAGATCTTGAGATGAAATTACTCCAAGCAAGAGGGGAACCATAATTGTGTTTACATGAGGCGCAGTCAGTTTCGGCAAACCGAGTGCAGCTATGATCAGGATTTTAATTCACCTGTGGCATGTACTGAGAATACGTTAAAAAGAACTGTTGGTAAGTTATAATCAGTAAAAAGAGTTTTATGTTGCAACAACTATGATTTACCCAAAAGTTATTTAAATTTCATAGGAACAAATGAATCCTACAATCAGTGTTGTCGGAGTCGATTGTTCATATTACACACCCATAGCCTTTAAATTAAATTATAAATTAGAAATTATCCTTTTCCCTGATAAAAAGAAATACATACATTCATAGGAGTGGTTAAAGTTCTCTTTTGGAAGCATTTGTTATAAATTTTATTCTGCTCCTGTTGCAATCTTGCAGTAAAATAGTACTGCGTTGTCAAAATTCAAGTATTAATTTCCACAATCTTAAATCTCTAAATTGGAGCAATTTTGTTCGAAATATACGCATGACTTTTTATTAATATTATTCCAATGAAATTACACAGAAATTTCATTATACAAAAATTATCCAAGGAATTTAAAATTGTCCCATTTTTGGATCATTACACAAAAATCGGCAATACGGCCTACGATAAAAATAACAACGATATTGATTTTATTGATGACCTAATTTTTAAAATTCTTTCTTTTATTATTATTTTTATGCCAAAGAATTTGAAAACTAAAAAAATATGATCTCTACATAAATAAATGAATTGTTTTGCTATTAAATTGGCTTGTGTTTTCATATATATATTTAGCCATTATTGTTGGTCTCAAGGATTTGGCAACACTGGTTATAATATGTGTGTATCTTAATTGAAATATAAATTTTGTATCTATTTATTTCAAAAATTATTTATTGTATGATTTCTTATTAATATTTTTAATAAAATTTAAAAACATCCAACTAATTCCTTTTGTTTTATATAATGGCTTCAATATCATTTCAAAATCAATGAGTTACTAAACCACTTAAAAGTAATTAGTTTTTGTAATGACATCTAAGTAATGAAATGAAGTAAGTAGTTGCCTCTAATGTTATCATCGTATTATAATAATGGGATATTGAGCTAATGTGTAAGAAGTGTATTATATTAGGTTCTTAACTCATTACCAACATTTGTGCTGGGCTTTTATTATTTCAATTTATAAAAGAATATTTTCAATGTATTTTAACGTATGAGTTTCAAATAGATTTTTAAAAATTTCATATGGTATGGAAAAACGAAAATTCTATTTTGCAATAAAATTGACTTAAACTAGTAACAGATTAAAATTTATGCTTTAAAGTGGAATTAATTTTATTCTTTAACCATAGGATTCTAGTAGCATGAAAATCATCAATTAATTCCCTACACATAACAAAAATTTTATTATTAGTTTTATTATAATAACTTCTTAATTATAAAAAAACAAAAAAACTTAACGATTAATTTAAATGTTTATCATTAAATTTTATTCAAAAGTATACTAACCTTTTGTTTGTTGCATAAATTATAATCTTTCTTCGAAATAAAATGTCATTGAACTAATTTCTTATTTTATATTATTTATTGTTTTTCCTTTCCTTTTTTTTATATATATAATTCTTTATAATCCTCTTTTTAAGTTTTTAACATTGATTACTTGTATTGGTTTCCTTTTATATTATCTTGTTGTTTTAGTTTAATTATTATACTTTTAATTCCTTTCATATTTTATCAGGAAAATAAACTTAACATTTTTCATTTATCATATTTAAGACTAAAGAGCATTTTTCTTATAATTTAAAACTTATTGATCAATAAATATATTTACATGGATTTCTTTCTTTTAATTACTTGTTGTCTAAAAGGCTTAAAAATACAAGTAGTACTTACAGGTAATAAATACGGAAGTTAACTTATAGCTATAAAAAAAAATTATAAATTTAATTTGTATTTATGCTATAAAATCAATAAATATTTATGATATTTTTTTATGTATTTTAATTTTATTTATTAATGACAAAGATATTTATTTAAAGATATGTGTTATTTAAACTAAAAAGATATGTACATAATTTATTTATAAATATGTATGAGAAATAGTTTCTTAAAGAATTATTATTTATTTATTTATTTTTTTCTATCAAGTAATTGAGTTTTATCTTAAAATTATTTTGATATTTTTTGTCAATAAACAGATAAGGGCAAAATAAAAGCAGGGTACTATAATGAGCCAGAAGTGTTGTTGGTAAAAAAGAACCAAAGTATTGTTTTCTAAAACAACTTTTATTTTACCACTGTGATTTTGTTAATTTTATTTTAATTTTTTTATCTCTAACCTTACTATTATTTTACCCAAAACTGTATAAATATATACAATTCGTTTATCGTTATGTTTATATTTAAATTTTATAAAATGTTTCTTATTAATTTGAAATGATATATTTATGAATATTGTTGTCCAGGAACAAGTTTTATTTATCTTCTTTTATCTTTCATTTTGTTTTTCTAAAACTTTAATTTTTCTTTTTGTTTTTGTTATAATTTAAAAGATTTAATTTTTATTATAGAAAATTTAATTTATAATTAAAAACAAGACCAAATCATTTATGTTTCTAAATAATTCTTCTCAAATTTTAATTACAAATAAATTAAAATTTTATTATTATATAAAAAAAGTAAAGCATAATTAAAATATATTTAAATATAATATGGACTTATTTTATTATAATTTCCCTAAGAAATATTTAATATAGTTTATACACAAAATCTAATTAAATATAGAAAATCTCTATTGACAAATTTTAGCAATTCTGAAACATATGAGAAAATCACAAAACTGATTTTGATTAA
The DNA here is from genome assembly GCA_001735545.1 of Phormia regina. Classification (NCBI taxonomy): domain Eukaryota; kingdom Metazoa; phylum Arthropoda; class Insecta; order Diptera; family Calliphoridae; genus Phormia; species Phormia regina. The sequence continues at coordinate 4,820 of MINK01014531.1, forward strand.
AATCAAGAAAAGTTACATATCAATTTTAGGTTGACACAAAAATTAATTCGAATTCCTATTAAAAATTTATCAAATAATTTTAAATTTTATTTAAAATTTAGGCAGTTATTCTATAAAACTAAACGAAAATTCGTTACGATAGTTTGTATTGAAAACAACAAATAAATTTGAATTTATTTGTTGTTTTCAATATAAAATTTGGAAACGTATTTTCGTTTCGTTTTACAGAATAAAGCCTTTAAACATTATACATCATGTACTTTCCATTTCCTTGATATTTTTTAACAGAAATTGTATTATTTTTTGATTACTTTTTAGTATACTTTTAGTTAATTTAATTTCATAATTAATTTTCTTAATATTAGTTATTATAGCTCATTTTTTATGTACATTAAACATAAAACTATTTCAATAATTTCACTGCCATATTTATCTAATATTTGGTTGTTAACTATGGCTTAAATTGAACAAAATTAAAAATAATACTGAAATGATGCCTGTATGCCAGGACAATAAATTTAAATTTGAAGAGGATATGGAAGATTTTGTGGCAGCTTTTTGGTTTTCTGAAAAGAAAGAAAAGAAAAAATATTAACTTAATAATATTTTAAATAGTAAAAAATAAAAGAAATTAAGAAATATGACTGATACTTAATATTTAATATTTATTTTTTTGATTGAAAAAAAATTAAAATCCCTATTAAGCATAAACTTATACAGCATTATTCATAATAAAATTTTCAAATTTATAAAAGCTTTGTAGAAAAATTTTCCATACAAATTTTATTATAAATTTAAAAATTATTTTATGAATAAAGCTGTTATAATATAATTTATAAATTTTAAGAGATTTTTAGATGTTTGTAAAAATTTGATAAAATTTCGGGTTTGAGTGAAATTTTTTTAATTTTAATAAAAGTTATTATTGAATATTTTGTAATTTATTCAGGCTCAAGTTCAATATTGTAATAATTTTTGTAAAATACAGAAAAAGATTTATTAGACACTAGCAGGATCAGCTGCATTTTCTGATACGCTACGATCTTCATCAGGATCCATGTGCCTTTATAGTGATAGTAGTAAAGATCTTTCTTTTAATTCACACTTCTGAAGAATTAGAATACGTAATTTCATTATTTTACATATTCTAAATTCTTAAGTGTTAAGTGGAAAGCACCTTTACTTAAGCTTTTTTTTATGTTGATTCTTATGAAGATCATAGCGGATCAGAAAATGTATTCCATCCTGATAGTGTCTAATGAATCTTTTTCTGTATTCTACAAAAATTATTAGAATAATGAACTTGAGCCTGATTGAATTACAAAATTACTAACTCAAAATAATATTCATCATTTACAAAATGAATTTTTAATTATTGATAAAAGTTTTTGTTTTTTTAAGAAATCTTGTATTAAAAAGATAAACTTTTGTTTATTTGTGAAAATTCGGTGAAGTTTATTGATTTTTGTCAATTTTTAATTATTTATGCAATTTTGAAGTTTCTGACAAAATTTTAAAATTTTGTATTTTTTATTTCTTTATTTTAATTTTCACGATTTTCTAATATTTTCTTCACCTCTGATTTTGAATGAAATTTTTGGTAAAATTTTGGATTTTGATGAAAATTGGAAAATCATCATTTTTACATTGGAAAAAAATTTTGTATTTGGATTATATAGCCAATATTTTATTTAGAAAAGAAACATTAATGTGTTAATCCATTTTGCAACCCATCGCGTATGAGTAATATATATTAAAAACAAGTATACGAGATTTATATAAAAATACACTAGCACATAACCTGTACTTTATTAAATGATTTGTAAGTCTTTTATATAGTGTATATAAAAATTAATTTGGAATAGAGTGATAAATTTGTACTACTAATGTAGAAAAAATAAAATCCAGTACCATATTAGCTGCTTTTTATGCTGTTAAGCTTATTTATAGCAAATAAAATTAGAAAAGTACCATTATATACAAAAAATACTTTTCGTTTAATTTAAATTTCTATACATAGATATTATTCTTGAACTACAATTCTTGACTCAATTACTTAACTCAAAAGAAATACTTGTCTATATTTGAATATGTTTTCCTTTATTTTATTCCGCATTTTGGAACTTTTTTCCCTGTATGTAACAAAATAGTAATTTCAGTTAATTTTTAACGTGTATTTAGATGATATTAGTAAAATTTAACGTTTTCTCTCTAAATATCCTGAATTTCCAAAAAAAAAAAAGAAAAAAAAATCAGATTTTATTTCCATAAATATTTGAATATCCAAAAATTCCTTCTTTGTTGATCTTTTTGTTGATGTTTTTAAAATACAGTCTAAACGATGAAAATCCTTATAGATTTCAAAGTCTAATTAATAATTTCCTTTCATACATGGAAAAAAGTCTTTTTTTTTCAATTAACACAATTGTTTAAATTTTTATAAAAAATTTAATAAAAATATTCAAGTAAAAATAATCAGTCATCTACTTGGTTAATTTAACTAATTGGAAATATTTTTTTTTATTTTTTAAAATTGTTAGTAATCATTTTGTTGAGAGGTGGAAATTTGAGCAGGTTTTTGATGGAATGAATTATTTTCATATACTTTTGTTAATTGGTGACTTTTTTCTGTATTTGGTATTTATAAAATAGAATTGTTTTTTTATTATTTTTAATATATTTACCTTCTAATGATTTATCCAAAAAACGTGATTTCGGCACTACTGTTTCTCTGGATTCTAATACTGGTATTCTTTGATGTTTATCACTTTCAACGCTTTCCTCATTACTTTGCCAATAAACTGAAGAAATCTTGGCGACACACTGAAATTAGAAAATTAAATAAAAAATGTTATTTATAAAATGAAAATAATAATAAATACACAAATACATTTAAACATGTTGGTGGCAATAAATAATATGAATCAAAATTTTAAGGATTATTACATTAAAAAAGATTGCCAGTTAAAAAAAAAAAGTCAAAATTGTTCCCAGAAAGTTTTCACAATATGTAGAAATTAAAAAATTTTCCAAATAAAATTTCAAATATTTTATTACAAATGAAAATTAAAAATATTAAAATGTAAATAGTTTTCTGAACTCAATTTATACAGAAAAAAATTTCAATATTTAAGAAATTATTCTTAAATATTTTAAATTAAAATCAATTAAACTAAATTTCTATATTCATAAACAAACGTTTTTTGTATTAAAAATTCATTATAAATAAGATTTCTAAAAATATATACAAACCACAACAATAATAATAATATGACTCTATCCTTGAACTTGTGAAACTTTTGGTGTTTTTGATGCTAAAATATAATTTTATCTGGCCAGAATAAAACTTAAAATATTTGTTTGTTCACTTTATAACACATATAGAAAATGTATAATTCAATTCTAACTAAAATCAATCGTTTTTGCATTAAACTTTAATTACAGAATTTATTAAATCGTTTGAGATATTTAAAGCAACTCTTTGTTATTAATAAATTAATTGTAAACATAAGTTTTAATTAAGCGACAATCTTAGTTAAAGAAATACATTTTTTGTTTAACCATACAATTTTTTTACTTATTTATTTATTTATTTATTTATTTATTTATTTATTTATTTATTTATTTATTTATTTATGGGAATTTTCTAAGCAAATGCCTACTACAATTAGTATCATTTAAAATAACTTTCTCTGAAATGTTTTACAAATTTCACCTTAAATCACAGTTCATAATTGAAATTCCTGCTAAAGTAACTAAATAAAAGACAAAATCTTTCCAACTGTATACATAATCTAATACTTAATAAGCATACGCACCCATGTACGTATGAAAATACTCATAGATCATTTCATAAATGTTAATAATTTTTCACAAAAACAATTTTTTGCAAATAAATATAAAAGTAATATCCCTTCACACATAGTTAAGCAGACAATAGCCGCAAAAACTCCCACACATAGCTACAAGCATAAACATATCTACACATACATACATGCAATAAATACCTTGAGGGCACGCACGTATGAATGAATAAACGATTAAATGAAAACAGTAAAAAAAATGTAAAAACATACATATAACAATGGCTACTTTTATGGATTGTCAGTAAGTGTGTATGTGTATTAGTGTTGTTAGGACATTTGCAAATGTGTGAATAGACAACAGGACATGTGTAAACACGTTTACACCACCAATACATAAACAACACATCTACACACAATGGTGGCTTGCTGAGAACATGGTTTTATACAAAATTTAACAAGTTGTATATTTTTTTAATGCTATTTTTCATAACGCACTTACGCATAGCAATTTACTATATAACCACATTTATACTCCTAGTTTGTTTATATGTATTCATGAAGTCTATACATGTGTACATATACGTGTATACTTTATGCATATGTATGCTAGTATGTAGTTTTGTTTGTTATCTATTTTTATGCGCGATATTAGTTTTTATATTCACTCTAGAGCTATTCTAGTTTATCTACTGTAACATTAAATTGAATGAAAACTAAACTCTGCCTCTATATTGACCTCAGCACTTTTAATATTTTAAGGCCACAACTATGTTACCGACCATATAACAAGGTAACAACAATTGAATAAATAAATAAAAAGAAATGTGTATGTGGTAAATTCAATAGAAGTTTTATTTGTTAGCATTTTGTGTGGTTAACATCAGAGTTAAGGTGGCTTTTTGAATATTTCAATAGATGTAAGCCGATACTAATATCAATAGAATAGACAAAGGATTTTTAAAAAGTCGTGTATTTTGGGTCATTAAATTGTATAAATTTAAATAGAATAAGGGTATCAAAAATGGAAACTATAAAGAAACGGAATGAAATGTTATATTGAAGAATGAATGGGCAAATAAAAATCATAATAAAATCTATAATAGAACTACATACTCTTTGAATTATAATTGAAATATGACTATATATGACCAAATTCTTAAGTAGATATGAACATTTATTCGTTAAAAGAAAAACGAAAGTCTATTTCAAAATTGTCTATTTTGCAAAAGGACTTATCACATTTTAAAACAATATTCTTATTTCTTATGTCTACCAAACAACTTTCTCAATTCAAAACTGTGTCATTTGATATTTGATATTTTTTACGTTAATATGTGAGAGTTTAAAGAGAAAAATAAAAAAATAAAAACTTTAATACTTATAATTTAATCGAATGGGAAACCACAATATGCAATTGCATGTTTTTTCCTGGACATTGAATGAAGCCATTGATAAAATATTTATCCATTTCAGAACAAATAAATTATTTTGGCATCGATCTGTTAGTGCATATTTTTGCATATTTTATCCTTGAAGGCATATTTTTGATTCTTAGTACATATTTGTAGTATATTTACTTATTTTTAAGGCATAAATGATCCTTTTAGATCATATTTTGACATTTTAAGAATATTTTGTATACCTCATGAAAAGCTCTTCAAATTTGATTTTATATAAAATTAACTGTAATTATAAGAACAAGATTGAAGATATGATTGATATTAATGTTGAAAAAATAATATTTTTTTAATGAAAGCTTATCGACCGTGAACCACGAAAATGTGCCGTAAAGTAAACTTTACAGAGGAAGCATTCTGTTTTCAAATGACATTTTCAAGTCGATTAAATTTTATCAGATGATCTAAATTATAGATTTTCATCAAGATAGGAATTGACGGTTACGATATTCTGTCATTCAAGGATCGATATGGTAATTTAGATCATTTCTGAACTAATAATATTGCTTAAAACTAGATGGGTAAAAAAATAGAAGATCAATTACGATTTTTCTACACCGTTCGTTTTTAGCAAAAGCTTATTTTTATGTTTTCTTTTATTTTTTCTTATCAAAAATCGGAGATCTCAATTATCAAGAAATTTGTATTTATTAATTTTATATTATTTATTTATTTTACTTATTAATTTTATATTATTTTATTTATTTATATATAATAAATAAAAAAAATGCAAAATCGCCTTAACCAAAAAAAGTGATAAAATTTATTTCATAGATCTAACACTCCGAATTTACCACTTTAAATCATTCCAAAAACTTTCAGTAGGGACCTATAATAAAAATTAAAAAAGAAAAAACTAATGCAAAGCTATTAATAAAATTTGCCTAATTAAAAAATTCTTTTGTGGAGGCCTTCCAATTATTTTATAAAAAAATTTATTTTTACATGTTCATAAACTACTACTTGATATTTTAATGGTTCCAAAGATCTTAAAAATACAAAATTATTATATGATATTCAAAGTGCTGTCAATAACATAAAAAAGTTCTTCATGATGGTGAAATCGGAAGATATACTACAATTATGTATAAAGCAACAATTACATGTTTGCCTACCTCCTGTAGAGTACTCTTCGTCATGCAAAAACAAATTTCAACTTAGCTCAACATTTTGATACCACATTGATTGTCAATTGGCTTGTTTAGAAATCTCTCTCTTTTATATCCTTGTATGTAAGTCTCAATTTTTTTGTTAATATTTAATCCTTACCTTTAACTTCATGTCGCCATGCTTGAAATGTCACCCACGTACACGAAATTCTAAGCCCAATGTAGCCACTTCTAAACCTTCACGTCCAACTATTTTGGGTTCATAATAGCGCAGATATGAACGATTTGCATGGACACCATTAATCAACCAACTGAGATGACAGATGGGCTTTGATGGAGCTGATGTACAGTTAACGGATACCTTTTCGCCAATTGAATAGCGCGGTTGACCACCAGTAATTTGTGGTCCTTTCAATGGTGTAACTGTAAATAAAAATAGAGCAAAAAATATTTATAAATATATATATTTTTTATATATATATTCTGTTGTTGTTGAGTTGGTGTACGTGTGTGTATAAAATTGTGTCAATAATGCTATAGAATTTTAGTACTGCAGCTAAATGTAAGTATGTATGTATGTATGTATGTATGTATGTATGTATGTATGTATGTATGTAAAAATAATGAGTTTAGTTAATAATACATGAATTTTGTTGATACATGTGTGCATTAAGTAGATGAAAGCATGTTGTTATGTGTGTTAAGTGGGTGGTTCTTTAAAATTGTATGTATGTTTGTATATAGTATATATTGTTGGTCAGTGGTATTGGTGTGGTATTTTAAAGTATGTTTTTGTTATTTCATTATCCCAGCTGCATACAAAATGCACATACATACATACATACATTTCAACATACAAGCTTTTATTTTTTGTTATATACACATATTTATAGTGGTAATGCGTTCTAATAACGCAAAACTCTTTCTAAAATTTAGTATGTATAATGCGTTGTACATCATCTGGTTATAATATCAGCTACGTGTTCAGTTGTTTCTTATTTTTAGCTTTTATACACTATATATTTATTATTATTTATTTTTTTTTTTATTTAACCATTTTAATGGGTAATTTTATAATACATTTGTGTGGTTACACAAAATGTACATTTAATTAAAATTAATTTTGTTTAATCCCTTGAGTGCAACAGAAAAACAAAAAATAATAATGTCTATATGAATAAATAACAATAGAATGAAATATGTGTGACAATATTTTCTACCCAAATAGATCAATTTATTAAATTAGCAAATAATCATATGGTGAATGAAAAATTAAAAAAAAAAAAATTATCAAACGGTATCTCAATTCTGTAATAAATTAAATTAATTATTGCAGTACATGAAAAAAATAGCTTTATTTAATCAACATCAATATGAGTATGTTAATTATGAGATTTTGGTGGCAATTAGTTGTATGATTAGATATTACAAGGAATTTCATAAGGGAAAACATAAACTGTAGTGTCGGCAAAATAAGAAAGACTTTTGTTAATGTTGGCGCTATGAATATCGATATGCACATCAAAGAATGTTTGCAAAAAAGACTTCTTTCTTTCGTAAGAGAGCACAATATATCCACACTTTTTTGGGCTCGATTTTACATCATGTTATTATCACTGGAGTGGTAACAACACAATAACAAAGTTTTTGTACCAAGAGGTAAATTCTATAAACTCTCCGGAGCAAAGAAAGTTGGTGAGATATTTGGCTCTTGTAAAAAGTCAATTGAAGGTCAAAATAAATTTAAAAAAGTGTCTTAAATTTTAAAGATTTTAAAAAGAGGTGGGCTAACAGTTGCAAAAAAATTTATTTTAAATCTCTAACGAAAGAGTTACCATAAAGGCCCATGCACTCCTTAGAATTGAAATAAATTTTGAAATTTTTTGAAATTTAGAAGCTATAGATCTACCGTATGATATGAGATACCAATACCTATATTCAAATTTATGCTCTTAGGCCGATTCTTAGATGCGAATTTATATAAAAAAGTGACTCTTATGAAATTTGACAAACTATGATAAGGAAATTCTTTGAAAAAATTTTTTGAGCCAACTACATTAAAACCTAAAAAATGTATTTATTTGTTTAGGACAGAGTTTTAAAAAGATGCCATTTAAAAAAGGGGATAAATAATTAATTTAGACTACCGCATCAGTAGCAGAGTATTAGAATAATTGTTTGTGTCAAATTTCATCATGTTACGATCTGTACTTTGTGCCTAAAGATTATATAGACAGACAGCCAGAAGTACTGACATCGTTAAATCTAATAAGAAAATGATTATGTAGCCGATGAGTTTTTTTGTGAGTTGCAAACATCAGGATAATTCCCCAACCATCTATGGTAGAGTAAGTTATAATAAAAGCAGAACTTATTATCATTTTTAATTTTACATAAATAGTCGCCCATCAACACTTATATCGTTGAAAAGGTCCCCGGATAAAAATGAACCACATACTCCATACTATTTAAACTAGATTAAAAACTTCAGTTCTAATAAAATTTAATTTATTTTTATCTTCTTAAATATTTATTTATATAAATTTACAATTTAAATTTTAATAGTGTCTTTTTAATAGTCATATCTCAGCTCCTATCGCAACATTTTATAAAATTTTAAATGGTTCTTATTCTTTTACAAAACGAACTTTCGTATGTTTATTTAAAACAGTTTTTCTTACTTTTAAAGTATTATTTTTCGCGAAAAAATAAAAAATTATTAAATTATTTCCATTGATTTATTGTTACAGCTTCAAAAGGTGATATGATTTAAATATAAAAAAAAAATATTTATTTTTCCTGAACAATTCCATGAATTTTAATTTCAATAATAAAAGCAGAAATTTATTGATGTGAAAAACATGCTGTTAACATTAATGTCAAAACATTACTATAAAACATTGACCTTAAAACATGAATTCAGACACATTTAAATATTTCTCAATAAATCGCGTTTAAAGTTAAGTCCCTACTTTACAAAAAAAAAAAAAAAAATTAAAAACTGTAATTGCTATAAAGTTCCCATTCATCAATTTACAAAAAAATTTTTGGAACTTAAAATTTCAGATAAATATAAACGAGGTTAAAAAGAAAAAAATAAATTATAAATATACAAACTTTATTTAACACGCATATCATGTTTATAGCAATTAGTTGATTAATTTTTTTCTTTTTTTGCTTTTTTATGGGCTAAAATAGTTATGACTGAGACAATATAGAAATTAAATGAAAAACACTATAATGAACTGGTAACATAAAAATAAATACACAAAAAGAATACCAAAACGTTTTTTATAAAAATTTCTTTGAAGTAAATGTTATGCAGTTAGAAAAGAAATATTATTACTATATAGTTATAGCAAACATTTACATAAAAATAATATACTCTTTTGGTTTTACATCTTAAATTAAAATAAAATTTGTTTTAAAATAAAGTACAATTTAAATTTCTACAGTTCTGTGTCAAAACACAAACTCCTTACATTAAGCATTACCTTCTAATTACTATGATTATGATTAATTTTCATCACAGCTTATGTAATTGCTTTTAATTCTCTTTAAAGATCTTTAGAACTTTAAGTATAACTCTCAAAACACTTTACTCTTTTAAATACCTTTTTCAGACATTTTTCTATATTTAAAAACAATATCATCACTAATTTGTCTGCCCGTCTTCCTAATCTATTGATTATTTACTTCTTTTTTTGCTCTTATTTTTTAATGCATGCGCAACACATTAATCAAGGTAAGAATGTATTTGTATGCCACACGCAAACATTATTTATAGAACGCCTGCTTCTTTTTGAGTTTGAAGCAACAACAATAAAAAAGTTATTTTTATGTATTTTTCATTTAAAATGCAATAACAATTAACACCAACACAGGATGGTTGATGGTTGCCAAAGTCCATAGGCGAACATGTAAAGCTTGTTAAAAATGAGGCTACTACCACCAGAGCAGCACTATATTTATTTATTACGAATGATAGCCAGTTTAACAACACGTTTTTGTACTTAATGGGCTATGTGAGCAGCGAAATGTATTGAATATTTAATTAATTATCCTTCGTTATGAAATATTTATATGGAAATTTATGACCTTAAAACATGTCTACATGAAGTTGTTTTTCGTTGTTGCGACTAGTTGGAACACAGCTGTGATGTATTTGTTAAAATAGCAAAAAAAAAAAAAAAAANNAAAATAGCAAAAAAAAAAAAAAACGTGCATAGAAATATTATGTAATGTTCTATATTACAAATGTTAATGGCCTTTATACAATTGTAGTCCTTTAGCTGAGACATGTTTATTGCTGTATCTCTTTAAAATGACCACATGCAAGTATAGTTATATGTGTTTAAGTATATTGAGTTTTTGTTTAAATTTTATTCATATAATATAAAGATGTTACAGTTATTTTTGCTATGCAGCATTTTACAGTAAATTTGTTTTCAGTGCTTACCTACTACAATCATATCCTCATGACCGGAAACTGTTTGAAATGATGGTGCTTCACCGGAAACTTCACAGCGATAACGACCTGTTGATTGCAAAGTGACACGATTCAATACCACTACATTGTCTGTAGAATTTTGTAACTGTAAGGATATAAAAAAGGAATGTTTTATTTATTAAAGCAGATTCTTGTACAAAATTTAAAATATATGTCTAAGTTTTGACTATAACTAAATAAATTTTCATTATTACTTAAACAAAATTTAGTTCAGTTCGAAGAGAAAAATATTAATTTTTATTCCAGATCATGAAAAACTATAAAGAATTGCATTAAAAATAAAATTACAAAAGTTTTTGTTGTGTTTAGGTAATTGAAATATTTTCGAAATCTGGTATTCGAAAACATAAAATCCCTAAAAATGTCACTTAGTTTATGGAAGTTGTCTAACACTTTTAATGAAATAATTGGTTCATTAGTTTATTAAAAATATTTTTTTTTAAATGTATGCTTTCTTAGACTAAATTTCTGTCTGTCTAGTCGTGAAATAAATACAAATTCCATGATTATGATTATTTTTTCATTTTTAATTTTTAAATCAAATGGTTATTTTCACACTTACTTAAAATAATGTTATTCTGAAAATTTTTACTCCTTTTTCTACATTTCTGGTGGCATCGGAACCAGTTTACTATTACACCAAATCTCCTTAAGATTTTGACAACAAAAGTGTTACAACTTCGAAATAAAAAGATCTTTTTATATTAAAATACCGCCAGATAAATAGCTCTTCTCAGAACCAAAGAGAGTCAGTTAATTAACTATATAACCTATTCACACCAATACTATAATAGTATATAAAATATGGAATATAGATATGTATTTAAAATGTTATAAATTAAACTTACATCTACATCCACTCCTGGCAACGGAAACACCTGACCTGGTGGCATATCTCTGGGTACATAACGATAAAATTCAAAACCATCTTTATACCATTTCACTGAATACAATGATTCACCATCCAAATCATACTTGCAACCCAATGCAGCCGTTTCATAACGCATTATATGTTTTGGTATACGAACTTCAGTCATCGTCAGTGAAATACAAGGAGCTGCAAGAAAAAAAAAACAAATGAAAAAAAAGAAGAAACATTAACATGAAGAAATAACAGTAAAGTTTATTAAATTTTTTTTTTTTTACTTTTTTATTTTTGTCATCAAAAGCAACTTTAAATTAAGGTCATTGTTAAACAGATTGAAATTGTTCTTTATTACTCTCATCTTCAGCTGTTTGAGTATTTTAATTAAATTTATTAAAAAAATAAAAAATGAGAAATACTAAGGCCCTCAACAAATTCTCACCTTATTTGTTTGTGTGATTGGTGTTAAGGACCATGTTTTTATTTAATTTTTTTTTTTTATGTTCCCTTGTGTTTTATAATTTAGTTAAAAGTTTTGTCTGTTTTTCATTGAAGCTAAAGATAGAAACGACCACTTAAAATAACAACAGCTACGAGTTTAACAAAAAAAATGAATAAATAAAAAGCAAACAACAATGACAAAAGCACGTTAATTTCCTCGGCACATCAAGTGTTAATAACTAATTTAAGCTTCGTGACTTAGTCCTTTATCACTTTAATTTAAAACCATTGTATGCAAATGTAAGGGTGTATGTGACTTTTTCCCTTCTTTTATATTGTATGTATATGTATCTGAATTTATGTTAATGAAATTGTAAATTCTCCTTTTTTTTTAATTTTCACCTTTTGACTCACACCCTCAAGGACAAAATTTTGGTGGCAAAAGCAAAGGAATTTGGCAAAAATATTTTGAAAAAGGGTTAACAACTTTTAACAAAAAATAAATAAACTTAGTTCTTTAGGAAGTCAAAGTAAAGAAAATTTTTATGTTATGTAAATACTTATGTTAAAATAATGGTTATTTAATTGGTTACGCAGAAATTCATAAACCCTGCAATAATTATCTTTTAGTTATTTTAAATCATTTGAATCATAAATCTTTCATTATTTATATTTAAATTGAAATAAATAAATTTTAACTTTTAAAAGCTATAAATTATTTAACCTTGAATTTTATTTCGTTTTTTAAGTTATGCTAAAATTAGTACCTTTGTTGCAGAACATCATTTACAGCTGTTACGAAAACTATGGGAGAACCTTTATGACCATGTATAGCTTACTAAGAATTTTTGCACGTCTTCTCAGATGAAAAACTGTGCAAGAATTGTTTTTTAGGTTATACAAGTGGCTGTTGTTTTTTTAGTAAAAATCTTTATAATGAAAAAAAGATTTGTGTTATTTTTTCTCTTTTTTTGTTTTGTATTTTTTTTTCTAAGAAAAATTTATGTATAAAAGTCTCTGCTTAACAAGTGACTGTTTTATTTCTATTTTTTTATATTTTTTAAATGAACTTAAAATGAAAAGCACAACAACTTGCTGTTTTTATTTTCTATTTAAATACTCATTTTCTAGCTTTGTAGCTTTAAGCACAATGGTAACTGTAGTTAAAAGGAATTAAATCACAATAATAACAACAAGAAGTACAGGGAAATAATATAAGGCATACTTAGGAGAAGGAAAAGAAAACAAAAACCAAAATAAGGTCAAAAGTGGCAAAGAACAAAGGTTTATACAATAGAATATTTATTTTTCTTTGAGTTAAGAAAACAGTTTGCAGTTTTCTTTTAAGAAAAAAATATATATTTTTTCTTTATATTTATGTTATTTTGTATATTTTTTTATTTATATTAAAAAGGATTTATTTGCAAATTTGAATTTTATTATTTTTTAATTGAAACTATAAGAAGTAAATGTTAAAAAGGGTATTGAAAATCTTTAAAAAGACATTTGAATTTAAATGCTTAAAGATTTAAGTTACAATAATTATGGTTTTCTAAATTATGTTATATTTTTTTTTTTTTTTTATTTTTTTTTTTTTTTTTTTGAAATATAAAACTTGAACTTTAGAGTATATATATCATGAAATATTGTGTAAAAATGTAGCAAAATTCCTACTAGCATAACTGTTAGCGAAATTGTGATTTAAAAGATAATAAAGCAAATATCAGGAGAACTATTTTCATCTAAAATGGAGAATTATGCATAGAATTATCAACTGAGCCATGGTTAAAATTATTGTCCATATTACATATAAATATTTTGATAGAATAATAACTTTTTCTATCATAATCGTTACTGTCTTGTCATCATAAAACGAAAGATTGATAATTTTAATTAAAAAAAAATTTTTATTAAAATTTCTTCGAAACCAACTAATCTACTATAATGAAAGTTTGTACAAAGCTGTATACAATAATAGCAAATAATACACAATTTATCGCAGTCCATTATAAAATTATGTGTTGGTATTATTTAGTCCGGTGTCTTTCCAAAAACCACTTTTTATCTCAAAANNATTCATTCAATCAAAAACTTGCTCAAATTCGCACCTCTCACCAAAATGATTATATCAATCACAAAAAATTTTAGAAAATGAAAAATAAAAAAAAATATTCCCAATTAATCAATTAATTAAATCAATCAAGTAGATGATGAATGTATTGAAAATAAAATCACACCAAACAATTTTTTTATTTTATTTCTACTTGAACATAATTATTAAATTTTTATAAAAATTTAAACAATTGTGTTAATTGAAAAAAAGATGGTAAGAATTTTTTTCTGTGTAAGTATTGCACATGGAAACATTATGCTGTGAATCCGGCGAAGATCCACGAGAAGGGAAAAAAGGAAATTTTCCTCCCAAAATAAAAACGCTTAATGAAAAATCTATACTCAATCATACAATTTAAGGAAATAGCTAAGAAAATCATTCTATTTTCCTCCCCAAAAACTTGAGCTGGATCCGCGCCTGTTGTGAATAGACCAAAACTTATGTAATGATTTTAGTGAAATATCTAACTTACCTTTATGCTTAAAGAAAAATAAAAATTTTGTTCTAAAATTCCCCATTCAATTCAAGTTTAGTTCTAGTTCAGTTCTAGTTCTGTTACAGTTCAGTTCTAGTACAGTTCTAGGTGATTTTTATTTCATTTCTTGTTCAGTTCTAGTTTAGTTCTAGTTCAGTTGTAGTTCAGTTGTAGTTCAGTTCTTGTTCAGTCCTAGTTCAGTTCTTGTTCAGTTCTAGTTCAGTTCTAGTTCAGTTCTAGTTCAGTTCTAGTTCAGTTCTAGTTCAGTTCTAGTTCAGTTCTAGTTCAGTTCTAGTTCAGTTCTAGTTCAGTTCTAGTTCAGTTCTAGTTCAGTTCTAGTTCAGTTCTAGTTCAGTTCTAGTTCAGTTCTAGTTCAGTTCTAGTTCTAGTTCTGTTCTAGTTCTGTTCTAGTTCTGTTCTAGTTCTGTTCTAGTTCTGTTCTAGTTCTGTTCTAGTTCTGTTCTAGTTCTGTTCTGTTCTAGTTCTGTTCTAGTTCTGTTCTAGTTCTGTTCTAGTTCTGTTCTAGTTCTGTTCTAGTTCTGTTCTAGTTCACTTCTAGTTCTGTTCTAGTTCTCTTCTAGTT